>CM038676.1:234447342-234744900 GCA_021605205.1 Aegilops longissima | reverse complement strand
TTTGTTCCAACCTACTACAACCGCGACCTCTTCAAGAAACTCCAACTTCTCAAGCAAGGAACAAAGAGTGTTGAAGAATACTACAAGGAAATGGAGATAGCCATGATTCGAGCCAATGTCAAGGAAGATGATGAGCAAACTATGGCACGTTTTTTGAATGGACTCAATCATCCCATCAAGAAGATCGCCGACTTCCAACAACCAAGCTTCAACACCTCCTCCAACATCTACATCAACCAAACCTTCTACAAACAACGACGACAAGTCGAGTTACAAGAGAAATTCGACAAGTTCAAGTCGTCCTCCTCCTACTACAAGCAATCTCAAGTCACAGGCTTCATCATCTACTCCGACCGATGAGACCATCAAAACAAGCTCCTTCAAGTGTTTTACTTTATGCGGCCGAGGCCACAAGTCCTATTTAATGCACCAACAAGCGATCGATGAGGACATCAATACCATTGTTACACCCACAGCCCCGCTGCTATACATACGGACCAATTACTAGAGCTCGCAGACGCCAATTGAATTATCAGTACTTCCGTTTCTTGGTAACGATTCCAATGTTCATGAGAATATGATGCTGCCTAAATTGGATACATTTGTTTTGCTTACAAATGAAGGGCCTACCATGGACAAGAAAGATGAACCTTGGAGCAAGTTCAAGCATGGAGATGTTGGCATGCGCAAGGGGAACAAGAACGGAGTTACAAGTGATGATTCCAGGACTTTGAAGCCACCCTAATGAGTGCATGAGGCCTTGGACGAAATATACAAGATGCCACTTCATAATATTCGTCCATAGGCTATTCTAGGTGCTGCGTCACCTTATTATTGGGCCAGCCCATGTAATTTCGAAATACTTAAGTATAGGCTGTTTTAGAGTCCGTATGTGGGGAAACAAGAGTTAGGGTTGGTTTCGGACCCTCCCTCAAGGGCCACGAAATTCTCCTCTTTCTCCATATATACAGCCCTTAGGCGCTGCTTAGACTTTGGGTTTTGTTTAGATTAAAAGTTCGCCATAGCAGCAACTTCAGATTTCTTTTGTGTTCAACGACTGCACAAAGGCGCCACAGTAACCCCACCTTCATTAATAAAGCTTTCTCTTATATTCGCAATATCCAGATTGCAATCTTAGTTTCTTGCTTGTTCTTCGCTTGCTCGCAGGAAATGCAGACCCTCGTGGTCGTTGATCGTGTTCGCATGGTCAATAACCCTCGGAAGTTGGTTTAGCGATTGCTAAGCGCGATGTCTCGCGACGACGTAGTCGGATCGCCAAGGTCGACTCCCACGAAACGATAGCCACCATCTCATCGAAACATCGGGACACCTTTGCCTCTATCAAGTGGTATCAGATTTTCAAAGTTGCTCGGTGAGATTTTACAGCTTTTCATAGATTAGATCGAGTGTGTTCTTCATACCTAAAGTCCACGAAAAAGCCACAAAAAAATTTAGGGTTAGTTCATCATATCCCAACCAATCTGAGCTTTGCATAATCTTTTTAGGGTTTTTGCTTTGTTGAATTTGCGGTTGCATCGCCGTGTCAAGTTGCTGGTCTTAGAGTCTAGTCTTTAGAGTTTCGAGTTCGGTCATAAGTTGTCACGCCGCGCCGCACCATCATCATCGCCTTGCCATCTACCACCATTGCTTATCCGCCATCGCCTCAATCCGTATTCATATACCACCACCAATCAGATCCATATACCACCACCGCTACCATATACCACCACCGCTGCCATATACCACCACCATATATCCACCACCAATCCGAAGTTCTTCTCATATTAGGTTTGTTTTGAGATCCATCTAAATTCGATTCGTGTTTCTCTTGTATGAGGTCTCGAAAAAAAGAGTCTGAAACCACCTCCGCTTAGGCCCAAAATTTTCCAAAACGCACTTGTCAAAAAATTTTCCGCTATCCTATTTTTAGGTGTTTCTAAGCGTATTGAGACAACGCCGTTATAGAAAGTTTTTTGACCTGCTTCAGCTTTTGGGTCCGGCAATGAAAAAAAAATTTGGTCAAAAATTTTGTGCCCATCCTGTCGGTTTGACTGGAAGAGTTTTGAGACACTCGCCATTATAGTGATTTTTTGCAAAAAAAGAAAAAAAAAGCAGCAAAAAAAAAAAAAAAAGCGAAAATTTTTTTCCAGAGTGTGCTTTTCCCTTGTTTACGTGCAGCGCCGTGATTTTGTTAGTGTTCTAGGCTCGCCTCTAGCACGGTTCAGCCTAGGACCAAGACAAGATCTGTCGTTGAGCGCTTATTCAACTTTGCATCTCTGAATTGATTATTGCTGACCCTTTTGCTACCATATTATAAGCCTTCCCAGCTCCACATACATCTACATCGTATGCTTGACTCTCCCTCGTAATCGCTTCTATCCAAGCTTTGAGAGTTTTGACTACATCGGTTGCCGATCACCACCGCCGGGTAAGAACTGGTAAGAATTTGAGATTTGCTTGACGGATTTGTGATCGTCCACCACACCACCACCACCACTTCCTAGTAGTCCGTCGAATCATATTCTTGTGTGTTTCTATTGCTGCTAACCATGGCAGGATCACAGTCGATTTAGACCGACCGGGAGAACATGACAAACAAAGCGCTACATGATAAGTTTCAACAAATGATGAGTGGGCAGGTGGAAGATGTGCTAAATAGATTTGAAGAGGCCATGGAGAAGATAGATGGCATTGAGAAGGCGTCAAACAAAGCTCGATAACAAGTTTAATGAATTGCTCGCTGCCTACCACCACCACCGGCTGCACCTAACGCACCTCTACAACAACAACAAGGACTACCTCCACATCGCGAAACAGCCCTCCGCCGAAGCTTCCCGTGTCCTCTTCACCGCCAAGCTGCTGGTGTGCTGTTGATACTTTTGTGGCTCCTGCCGCCGATGTGGAGGAGGATGATTATGTGGGAGATTACGAGGATGAGGTTGATCAACATCGAACCACGTGCAACCACCAGCACCACAACCACCAGGTCGCCCACATGCAAATAATGGCAATGTTAGGTTCCCCTCAGTACGAGATCATGACCATCTCCCTAAACTGAAATTGAATATTCCACCATTTGAGGGTAGATATGTTCCTGATATATATCTTACTTGGGAGTTAGAAACTAAACAACGATTTACATGTTTACAATATCCCGAGGAGAGACGTGTTCTCGCTGCTGTTTGTGCTTTCACTAGCTTTGCATGTGTTTGGTGGTCCGAACATTGTAGATTATATCCTGCTCCAGCTACTTGGGCTGCTTTGAAAACTGCTATGCGTATCGTTGGTTCCACCATATTATCAGCGTGAATTACTTCAAAATTGCAGCGCTTAAGACAAGGAAAAATTCGTAGAAGAATATTATCAGGAATTACAAACTGGCTTGATTAGATGTGGTATTGTTGAGGAGAATGAAGCTATGCTTGCACGTTTTCGGGTGGATTAAATAGAGAGATTCGACCATTCTAGACTACAAGGATTATAATAATATCACTCGATTATTCCATCTTGCTTGTAAAGCTGAACGTGAAGTGCAGGATCGATGTGTGTTGGCGCGGATTAACTTTTCTCGCAGGTCGACCTTCATCATGGACACCACGTGCATCATCTACTTCCACACGCTCTACTACACCGCACCTCCGCCGCTGCCACCTCCAACCGTGATACAAGAAAGCAGGCACAACCACCACTATCTCGCCAAGAGCACACCGCTGGGCTACACAGTAGCTCTTCTTCTTCCATGGCGCCAACAGGCACACAAGTGATATTATTTGTCGTCGTTGTAAGGGAAGAGGACATTTTATAGAGAATGCCAATCTCAGCGTGTGATGATTGCTACCGAGGATGGTGGGTATGAGTCCACTAGTGACTATGATGAAGAGACTTTGGCTCTTATTACACATGAAGAACACGGTGGAGATGATTCTGATCATGAGACGCAATACATGGCTGCCAAGATGCCGATGGTATGAATGTTTAGTTGCTCAACGTGTTTTGAGTGTGCAGGTTACACAAGCTGAGCAAAATCAGAGGCATAACTTGTTCCATACAAAGGAGTTGTGAAGGAACGTTCTATTCGCGCCATCATAGATGGAGGGAGCTGCAACAACTTGGCTAGCATGGATATGGTGGAGAAGCTTTCTCTCACCACAAGACCACATCCACATCCTTACTACATCCAATGGTTCAACAACAATGCAAGGTTAAGGTAACACGACTGTTCGTGTGCATTTTAGTATCTCTACATATGCTGATTATGTTGATTGTGATGTGGTACCTATGCAAGCATGTTCCTTATTACTTGGTAGACCATGGCAATTTGATAAAATTTGTACACCATGGTAGAAACAATCAAGATACTCTTGTTCACAAGGATAAAAATATTACTTTGCTTCCTATGACTCGATTCCATTTTGAAAGATGATATTAATAGAGCTAATAAAGCAAAACAGGAGAAAATAAGAGTGAAAATCAGATTGTGGCAAAAGAATTTGAGCAACAAATGAAGCCTAATAATAAACCATCTAATGTTGCTTCTGAAATTAAACTGAAAAGTGCATGTTTATTTGCCACCAAATCTGATATTGATGAGCTAGATTCTAGCAAATCTGTTTGCTATGCTTTTGTGTGCAAAGAGGCATTATTTTCATTCGAGGACGTGTTTTCCTCTTTGCCCCCGCTGTCACTAACATTTTGCAGAGTTCACGACGCCTTCCCACAAGACGTGCCACCGGATTACCACCTATTCGAGGGATTGAGCATCAAATTGACTTAATTTCGGTGCATCGCTACCCAACCGCGCACCATACCGCATCAATCCAGAGGAGACGAAGGAGATTATGCGTCAAGTACAGTGAGCTGCTCGACAAAGGTTATATACGCGAATCTCTTAGTCCTTGTGCTGTTCCTATTATACTAGTGCCTAAAAAGGATGGTACGTCGCGTATGTGTGTTGATTGTAGAGGCATTAATAATATTACTATTCGTTATCGCCATCCTATTCCTAGGCTAGATGATATGCTTGATGAATTGAGTGGCTCTACAATATTCTCCAAAGTTGATTTATGAGTGGATACCATCAAATTCGTATGAAATTGGGAGATGAATGGAAAACAGCATTTAAAACTAAGTTTGGATTATATGAGTGGTTAGTCATGCCTTTTGGGTTAACTAATGCACCTAGTACTTTCATGAGATTAATGAACGAAGTTTTACGTGCTTTCATTGGACGATTTGTGGTAGTTTACTTTGATGATATACTGATTTATAGCAAATCTTTGGAAGAACATTTGGAACATTTACGTGTTGTTTTTAATGCTCTACGTGATGCACGCTTGTTTGGTAACCTTGGGAAGTGCACCTTTTGCACCGACCGAGTATCTTTTCTTGGCTATGTTGTTACTCCACAGGAATTGAAGTTGATAAAGCCAAGATTGAAGCTATTGAGAGTTGGCCGCAGCCCAAAACGGTCACACAAGTGAGGAGTTTTCTTGGACTCGCTGGTTTCTATAGGCGCTTTGTGAGAGACTTTAGCACCATTGCTGCACCTCTCAATGAGCTTACAAAGAAGGATGTGCCTTTTGTTTGGGGTACCGCATGGGAAGAAGCCTTCACGGTATTGAAAGATAAGTTGACACATGCCCTTTACTCCAACTTCCCGACTTTAATAAGACTTTTGAGCTTGAATGTGATGCTAGTGGAATTGGATTAGAGGTGTGTTATTACAAGATGGCAAACCTGTTGCATACTTTTCGAAAAATTGAGTGGGCCTAGTCTGAACTATTCTACTTATGACAAAGAATTATATGCTCTTGTTCGGACTTTAGAGACATGGCAACATTATTTATGGCCCAAAGAATTTGTTATACATTCTGATCATGAATCTTTGAAACATATTAAAAGTCAAGCTAAACTGAATCGTAGACATGCTAAATGGGTTGAATTCATTGAGACTTTCCTTATGTCATTAAACACAAGAAGGGTAAAGAAAATGTTATTGTTGATGCTTTGTCTCGTCGCTATACTATGCTTTCACAACTTGACTTCAAAATATTTGGTTTGGAGACCATCAAAGATCAATATGTGCATGATGCTGATTTTAAAGATGTAATGCAGAATTGTAAAGAAGGAAGAACATGGAACAAGTTCGTTATTAATGATGGTTTTGTGTTCCGTGCTAACAAGCTATGCATTCCGCTAGCTCTGTTCGTCTTTTGTTGTTGCAGGAGGCGATGGAGGAGGATTAATGGGACACTTTGGCGCCAAGAAGACGGAGGATATACTTGCTACACATTTCTTTTGGCCAAAGATGAGACGGATGTTGAGCGCTTTGTTGCTCGCTGCACTACATGTCAAAAAGCTAAGTCACGACTCAATCCTCATGGTTTATATATGCCTTTGCTCGTGCCTAGTGTTCCTTGGGAGGATATATCTATGGACTTTGTTTTAGGTTTACCTCGAACAAAGAAGGAGGGATAGCATATTTGTTGTCGTGGATAGATTTCTAAAATGGCACACTTTATACCATGTCATAAAAGCGATGATGCTGTTAATGTTGCTGATTTGTTCTTTCGTGAAATTATTCGCTTGCATGGTGTGCCAAATACTATTGTTTCAGATCGTGATACTAAATTTCTTAGCCACTTTTGGAGATGTTTATGGGCTAAGTTGGGGACTAAACTGCTTTTAGTACTACTTGTCACCCCCAAACCGATGGATAAACTGAAGTAGTCAATAGAACATTGTCTACTATGCTTAGGGCTGTTTTGAAGAATAATAAGAAAATGTGGGAAGAATGCTTGCCTCATATTGAATTTGCTTATAATCGCTCATTGCATTCTACTACTAAGATGTGCCCTTTGAAATTGTGTATGGCTTCCTACCGTGCACCTATTGATTTGTTGCCTCTTCCATCTTCGGAGAAGGTTAATTTTGATGCTAAAGAACGTGCTGAATTGATTTTAAAATGCATGAGTTAACTAAGGAAAACATTGAGCGATGAATGCTAAATATAAACTTGTTGGAGATAAGGGTAGAAAACATGTTGTCTTTGCACCGGAGATCTTGTTTGGTTACATTTATGTAAGGATAGGTTTCCTAATTTGCATAAATCAAAGCTAATGCCACGTGCTTGATGGTCCATTTAAGGTGTTAGAGAAAATAAATGATAATGCATATAAACTTGAGCTGCCTGCAGATTTTGGGGTTAGTCCCACTTTTAACATTGCAGATTTGAAGCCTTATTTGGGTGAGGAAGATGAGCTCGTCGAGGACGACTTCATTTCAAGAAGAGGAGGATGATGAGGACATCAATACCATTGTTACACCCACAGCCCCTGCTGCTATACATACCGGACCAATTACTAGAGCTCACAAGACGCCAATTGAATTATCGTACTTTCGTTTCTTGGTAACGATTCCAATGTTCATGAGAATATGATGCTGCTTAAATTGGATACATTTGTTTTGCTTACAAATGAAGGGCCTACCATGGACAAGAAAGATGAACCTTGGAGCAAGTTCAAGCATGGAGATGTTGGCATGCAAGGGGAACAAGAACGGAGTTACAAGTGATGATTCCAGACTTTGAAGCCACCCTAATGAGTGCATGAGGCCTTGGACGAAATATACAAGATGCCACTTCATAATATTCGTCCATAGGCTATTCTAGGTGCTGCGTCACCTTATTATTGGGCCAGGCCCATGTAATTTTGAAATACTTAAGTATAGGCTGTTTTAGAGTCCGTATGTGTGGGGAAACAAGAGTTAGGTTGATTTCGACCCTCCACCAAGGGCCACGAAATTCCCCTCTTCCTCCATATATACAGCCCTTAGGGCACCGTTTAGACCTTGGGTTTTGTTTAGATTAAAAGTTCGCCATAGCAGCAACTTCGTGCATTTCGCTTGTGTTCAACGACTGCATAAAGGCGCCACGTAACCCCACCTTGATCAATAAAGCTTTCATCTTATATTCGCAATATCCAGATTGCAATCTCAGTTTCTTGCTTGTTCTTCGCTTGCTCGCAGGAAAGCAGACCCTCGTGGTCGTTGATCGTGTTCGGCGTGGTCAATAACCTCTCGGAGTTGGTTTAGCGATTGCTAAGGCGCGACGTTCTCGCACGTTCGTAGTCGGATCGTCAAAGTCGACTTCCTCCAAAGCGAAAACCACATCTCATCGAAAGACGGGACACCTTTGCCTCTATCAGAAAGATGATATTAATAGAGCTAATAAAGCAAAACAGGAGCAAAATAAGAGTGAAAATCAGATTGTGGCAAAAGAATTTGAGCAACAAATGAAGCCTAATTATAAACCATCTAATGTTGCTTCTGAAATTAAACTGAAAAGTGCATGTTTATTTGCCACCAAATCTGATATTGATGAGCTAGATTCTAGCAAATCTGTTTGCTATGCTTTTGTGTGCAAAGAGGCATTATTTTCATTCGAGGACGTGTTTTCCTCTTTGCCCCTCGCTGTCACTAACATTTTGCAGAGTTCACGACGCCTTCCCACAAGACGTGCCACCGGATTACCACCTATTCGAGGGATTGAGCATCAAATTGACTTAATTCCTGGTGCATCGCTACCCAACCGTGCACCATACCGCACTCAATCCAGAGGAGACGAAGGAGATTATGCGTCAAGTACAGGAGCTGCTCGACAAAGGTTATATACGCGAATCTCTTAGTCCTTGTGCTGTTCCTGTTATACTAGTGCCTAAAAAGGATGGTACGTCGCGTATATGTGTTGATTGTAGAGGCATTAATAATATTACTATTCGTTATCGTCATCCTATTCCTAGGCTAGATGATATGCTTGATGAATTGAGTGGCTCTCCAATATTCTCCAAAGTTGATTTGCGTAGTGGATACCATCAAATTCGTATGAAATTGGGAGATGAATGGAAAACAACATTTAAAACTAAGTTTGGATTATATGAATGGTTAGTCATGCCTTTTGGGTTAACTAATGCACCTAGTACTTTCATGAGATTGATGAACGAAGTTTTACGTGCTTTCATTGGATGATTTGTGGTAGTTTACTTTGATGATATACTGATTTATAGCAAATCTTTGGAAGAACATTTGGAACATTTACGTGTTGTTTTAATGCTCTACGTGATGCACGCTTGTTTGGTAACCTTGGGAAGTGCACCTTTTGCACCGAATCGAGTATCTTTTCTTGGCTATGTTGTTACTCCACAGGAATTGAAGTTGATAAAGCCAAGATTGAAGCTATTGAGAGTTGGCCGCAGCCCAAAACGGTCACACAAGTGAGGAGTTTTCTTGGACTCGTTGGTTTCTATAGGCGTTTTGTGAGAGACTTTAGCACCATTGCTGCACCTCTCAATGAGCTTACAAAGAAGGATGTGCCTTTTATTTGGGGTACCGACAGGAAGAAGCCTTCACGGTATTGAAAGATAAGTTGACACATGCTCCTTTACTCCAACTTCCCGACTTTAATAAGACTTTTGAGCTTGAATGTGATGCTAGTGGAATTGGATTAGAGGTGTGTTATTACAAGATGGCAAACCTGTTGCATACTTTTACGAAAAATTGAGTGGGCCTAGTCTGAACTATTCTACTTATGACAAAGAATTATATGCTCTTGTTCGGACTTTAGAGACATGGCAACATTATTTATGGCCCAAAGAATTTGTTATACATTCTCGATCATGAATCTTTGAAACATATTAAAAGTCAAGCTAAACTGAATCGTAGACATGCTAAATGGGTTGAATTCATTGAGACTTTCCCTTATGTCATTAAACACAAGAAGGGTAAAGAAAATGTTATTGTCGATGCTTTGTCTCGTCGCTATACTATGCTTTCACAACTTGACTTCAAAATATTTGGTTTGGAGACCATCAAAGATCAATATGTGCATGATGCTGATTTTAAAGATGTAATGCAGAATTGTAAAGAAGGAAGAACATGGAACAAGTTCGTTATTAATGATGGTTTTGTGTTCTCGCTAACAAGCTATGCATTCCTGCTAGCTCTGTTCGTCTTTTTGTTGTTGCAGGAGGCGCATGGAGGAGGATTAATGGGACACTTTGGCGCCAAGAAGACGGAGGATATACTTGCTACACATTTCTTTTGGCCAAAGATGAGACGGGATGTTGAGCGTTTTGTTGCTCGCTGCACTACATGTCAAAAAGCTAAGTCACGACTCAATCCTCATGGTTTATATATGCCTTTGCCTGTGCCTAGTGTTCCTTGGGAGGATATATCTATGGACTTTGTTTTAGGTTTGCCTCAACAAAGAAGGGAGGATAGCATATTTGTTGTCGTGGATAGATTCTCAAAATGGCACACTTTATACCATGTCATAAAAGCGATGATGCTGTTAATGTTGCTGATTTGTTCTTTCGTGAAATTATTCGCTTGCATGGTGTACCAAATACTATTGTTTCAGATCGTGATACTAAATTTCTTAGCCACTTTTGGAGATGTTTATGGGCTAAGTTGGGGACTAAACTGCTTTTTAGTACTACTTGTCACCCCCAAACCGATGGATAAACTGAAGTAGTCAATAGAACATTGTCTACTATGCTTAGGGCTGTTTTGAAGAATAATAAGAAAATGTGGGAAGAATGCTTGCCTCATATTGAATTTGCTTATAATCGCTCATTGCATTCTACTACTAAGATGTGCCCTTTGAAATTGTGTATGGCTTGCTACCTCGTGCACCTATTGATTTGTTGCCTCTTCCATCTTCGGAGAAGGTTAATTTTGATGCTAAAGAACGTGCTGAATTGATTTTAAAATGCATGAGTTAACTAAGGAAAACATTGAGCCTATGAATGCTAAATATAAACTTGCTAGAGATAGGGTAGAAAACATGTTGTCTTTGCACCGGAGATCTTGTTTGGTTACATTTGCGTAAGGATAGGTTTCCTAATTTGCGCAAATCAAAGCTAATGCCACGTGCTGATGGTCCATTTAAGGTGTTAGAGAAAATAAATGATAATGCATATAAACTTGAGCTGCCTGCAGATTTTGGGGTTAGTCCCACTTTTAACATTGCAGATTTGAAGCCTTATTTGGGTGAGGAAGATGAGCTTCCATCGAGGACGACTTCATTTCAAGAAGGGGAGGATGATGAGGACATCAATACCATTCTTACACCCACAGCCCCTGCTGCTATACATATTGGACCAATTACTAGAGCGCTGCAAGACGCCAATTGAATTATCAGTACTTTCGTTTCTTGGTAACGATTCCAATGTTCATGAGAATATGATGCTGCCTAAATTGGATACATTTGTTTTGCTTACAAATGAAGGGCCTACCATGGACAAGAAAGATGAACCTTGGAGCAAGTTCAAGCATGGAGATGTTGGCATGCAAGGGGAACAAGAACGGAGTTACAAGTGATGATTCCAGACTTTGAAGCCACCCTAATGAGTGCATGAGGCCTTGGACGAAATATACAAGATGCCACTTCATAATATTCGTTTATAGGCTATTCTAGGTGCTGCGTCACCTTATTATTGGGCCAGGCCCATGTAATTTCGAAATACTTAAGTATAGGCTGTTTTAGAGTCCGTATGTGTGGGGAAACAAGAGTTAGGGTTGATTTGGACCCTCCACCAAGGGCCACGAAATTCTCTCTTCCTCCATATATACAGCCCTTAGGGCACCGCTTAGACCTTGGGTTTTGTTTAGATTAAAAGTTCGCCATAGCTGCAACTTCGCAGATTTCGCTTGTGTTCAACGACTGCATAAAGGCGCCACAGTAACCCCACCTTGATCAATAAAGCTTTCATCTTATATTCGCAATATCCAGATTGCAATCTCAGTTTCTTGCTTGTTCTTCGCTTGCTCGCAGGAAACAGGCCCTCGTGGTCGTTGATCGTGCTCGCGTGGTCAATAACCCTCGGAAGTTGGTTTAGCGATTGCTAAGGCGCGACGTCTCGCACGTTCGTAGTCGGATCGTCAAGGTCGACTCCCGCAGAAACGATAGCCACCATCTCATCGAAACATCGGGACACCTTTGCCTCTATCAATAAACTTGCTGGAGATAAGGGTAGAAAACATGTTGTCTTTGCACCTGGAGATCTTGTTTGGTTACATTTGCGTAAGGATAGGTTTCCTAATTTGCGCAAATCAAAGCTAATGCCACGTGCTGATGGTCCATTTAAGGTGTTAGAGAAAATAAATGATAATGCATATAAACTTGAGCTGCCTGCAGATTTTGGGGTTAGTCCCACTTTTAACATTGCAGATTTGAAGCCTTATTTGGGTGAGGAAGATGAGCTTCACGAGGACGACTTCATTTCAAGAAGGGAGGATGATGAGGACATCAATACCATTGTTACACCCACAGACCCCGCTGCTATACATACCGGACCAATTACTAGAGCTCACGCACGCCAATTGAATTATCAGGTACTTTCGTTTCTTGGTAACGATTCCTATGTTCATGAGAATATGATGCTGCCTAAATTGGATACATTTGTTTTGCTTACAAATGAAGGACCTACCATGGACAAGAAAGATGAACCTTGGAGCAAGTTCAATGATAGAGGCAAAGGTGTCCCGTCTTCGATGAGATGTGGTTTTCGCTTTGGAGGAAGTCGACTTTGACGATCCGACTACTTAACGCAGCGAGGACGCCGCGCCTTAGCAATCGCTAAACCAACTCCGAGAGGTTATTGACCACGCCGAGCACGATCAACCTGACCACGAGGGTCTGCATTTCCTGCGAGCAAACGAAGAACAAGCAAGAAACCGAGATTGCAATCTGGATATTGCGAATATAAGATGAAAGCTTTATTGATCAAGGTGGGGTTCTGTGGACGCCTTTGTGCGGTCGTTGAACACAAACGGCACGTGAAGTTGCAGCTATGGCGAACTTTTAATCTAAACAAAACACAAGGTCTAAACGGTGCCCTAAGGGCTGTATATATGGAGGAAGAGGGGGAATTTCGTGGCCCTTGGTGGAGGGGTCCAAATCAACCCTAACTCTTGTTTCCCCACACATACGGACTCTAAAAACAGCCTATACTTAAGTATTTTGAAATTACATGGGCCTGGCCCAATAATAAGGTGACGATCACCTAGAATAGCCTATGGACTAATATTATGAAGTGGCATCTTGTATATTTCGTCCAAGGCCTCATGCACTCATTAGGTGGCTTCAAAGTCCTGGAATCATCACTTGTAACTCCGTTTTGTTCCCTCTTATGCATGGCTTTATCTCCATGCTTGTTCTTGCTCCAATGTCCATCCTTCTCCAAGCTAGGGCCTTCATTTGTAAGCAAAACAAATGTATCCAATTTAGGCAGCATCATATTCTCATGAACATTAGAATCATTACCAAGAAACGAAAGTACCTGATAATTTAATTGGCGTGCGCGAGCTCTAGTAATTGGTCCAGTATATGTAGCAATAGGGGCTGTGGGTGTAACAATGGGATTGATGTCCTCATCATTCAAGCATGGAGATGTTGGCATGCGCAAGGGGAACAAGAACGGAGTTACAAGTGATGATTCCAGGACTTTGAAGCCACCCTAATGAGTGCATGAGGCCTTGGAAGAAATATACAAGATGCCACTTCATAATATTCGTCCATAGGCTATTCTAGGTGCTGCGTCACCTTATTATTGGGCCAGGCCCATGTAATTTCGAAATACTTAAGTATAGGCTGTTTTTAGAGCCCGTATGTGTGGGGAAACAAGAGTTAGGGTTGGTTTCGGACCCCTCCCTCAAGGGCCACGAAATTCCCTCCTCTTCCTCCATATATACAGCCCTTAGGGCGTCGTTTAGACTTTGGGTTTTGTTTAGATCAAAAGTTCGCCATAGCAGCAACTTCACAGATTTCGCTTGTGTTCAACGACTGCACCAAGGCGCCACAGTAACCCCACCTTCATTAATAAAGCTTTCCTCTTATATTCGCAATATCCAGATTGCAATCTTAGTTTCGGCTTGTTCTTCGCTTGCTAGCGTGAAACAGGCCCTCGTTGTCGTTGATCGTGTTCGGCGTGGTCAATAACCCTCGGAAGTTGGTTTAGCGATTGCTAAGGCGCCGACGTCTCAAGACGACGTAGTCGGATCGTCAAGGTCGACTCCCACGTAAACGATAGCCACCATCTCATCGAAACATCGGGACACCTTTGCCTCTATCACGCACCATGATCCTCAACGACGACGGCACATATGACTCAATGAGTGATGAGGAGATGGAAGCCCTTGAGCAAGTGGCCATGCACCGGCGAGTGAATGAAGATGAAGATGATCAAGTCTTTTGCGATGAGGATTCGAGCCCCGCTCTCGTTGTCTCCAAGGTCTTGACCCTTCAACATCAACAAGAAGACGACAAAAGATGCCACATCTTCCACACTAAGGCCGGCATCAACGGAAGGTCCGTCAAGGTCATCATCGATGGAGGTAGTTGCCACAATTTGGCAAGTGAAGAACTATGTTCCAAACTTCATTTGGTCAAGAGGAAGCACCCGCACCCCTACAAGGTTCATTGGCTAAGTGAGTCCGGCACTATACGAGTCGAGCATACGGTCCAAGTCTCCTTCAAAGTTGGTGCTTATGAAGACACGTTGGAGTGTGATGTGGTCCCAATGACCGTTTGCCACCTACTTCTAGGTCGACCATGGCAATTCGACCGTGGTGTCATCCACAATGGGCGCACCAATCACTATAGCTTCAAGATGAAAGGGAAGGAATATGTGCTACGACCTATGTCTCCTAGTCAACTGATAGCCGTCAAGCAAGCCACCCATCATAGAGACAAAAGTGAGAAAGTGATCCACCAAAAAGTGAGTGAGAGCCACAAGCCAAACTTGAGCGCCTCTTCGCCTAGAGAGAAAAACCTCATCTTATTTGCCACCAAACGTGAGATGAGAGAAGTATGTGAGAACCCATCTAGTGTGATGCACTTTGTCCTTGTGTGCAAGGATGGAGACCCAACAACTAACACCTCTCATGAGCTACCTTTAGTGTTTAAATCTCTTTGCAGAATTCCAAGATATTTTCCCGATGAGCTACCTCCGGGTCTACCTCCTCTTAGAGGCATTGAGCATCGAATCGACCTCATCCCTGGAGCGCCTCTACCAAACAAAGCTCCATACCGAGTCAATCCCGAAGAAACCAAGGAGATTCAACGGCAAGTATAACAACTCAACGACAACGGTCATGTACGTGAAGCCTAAGCCCTTGTGCCGTTCTGATGTAGGGCGGACCCCTACTTGGACGATCTTTCACGTTTGGAGTGGGATCCCTCGAAGAACACGATGAACATGGGGAAGAACAGGGAGAAATCACAAGGGGAAACACTCAAGAACAAGTCCAATCACACATCCACTAGACAATCAAACACACAAGATCACAAGGTACATGAAAAACAAAGGGAAAGATACAAGGTAAGGTTCATCTCCAAGAGGAGGTCTTGATTGTATCCTAGACGGATCTTCCCGAAAGGGGGTCTTGATGATATCCCGCAGGATCTTCTCACATGGAGGTCTTGAACTCCATGGGAGTGGTAGTCTCTCTGATAGAGGCAAAGGTGTCCCGTCTTTCGATGAGATGTTGGTTTTCGCTTTGGAGGAAGTCGACTTTGACGATCCGACTACGAACGTGCGAGGACGTCGCGCCTTAGCAATCGCTAAACCAACTCCGAGAGGTTATTGACCACGCCGAGCACGATCAACTGACCACGAGGGTCCGTTTCTGCGAGCAAACGAAGAACAAGCAAGAAACTGAGATTGCAATCTGGATATTGCGAATATAAGATAAAAGCTTTATTGATCAAGGTGGGGTTCGTGGACGCCTTTGTCCGGTCGTTGAACACAAACGGCACGCGAAGTTGCAGCTATGGCTAACTTTTAATCTAAACAAAACCCAAGGTCTAAACGGTGCCCTAAGGGCTGTATATATGGAGGAAGAGGGGAATTTCGTGGCCCTTGGTGGAGGGGTCCAAATCAACCCTAACTCTTGTTTCCCACACATACGGACTCTAAAAACAGCCTATACTTAAGTATTTCGAAATTACATGGGCCTGGCCCACTAATAAGGTGACGCAGCACCTAGAATAGCCTCGGGACGACATTTATGAAGTGGCATCTTGTATATTTCGTCCAAGGCTTCATGCACCCATTATGGTGGCTTCAAAGTCCTGAAATCATCACTTGTAACTCCGTTTGTTCCCCTTATGCATGGCATTATCTCCATGCTTGTTCTTGCTCCAATGTCCATCCTTCTCCAAGCTAGGGCCTTCATTTGTAAGCAAAACAAATGTATCCAATTTAGGCAGCATCATATTCTCATGAACATTAGAATCATTACCAAGAAACGAAAGTACCGATAATTTAATTGGCGCATGCGAGCTCTAGTAATTGGTCCAAGATATGTAGCAAGAGGGGCTGTGGGTGTAACAATGGTATTGATGTCCTCATCATCCTCCCTTCTTGAAATGAAGTCGCCCTCTCATTTGAAGCTCATATTCCTCACCCAAATAAGGCTTCAAATCTGCAATGTTAAAAGTGGGACTAACCCCAAAATCTGCAGCAGCTCAAGTTTATATGCATTATCATTTATTTTCTCTAACACCTTAAATGGACCATCAAGACGTGGCATTAGCTTTGATTTGCAAATTAGGAAACCTATCTCACGCAAATGTAACCAAACAAGATCTCCGGTGCAAAGACAACATGTTTTCTACCCTTATCTCCAGAAGTTTATATTTAGCATTCATACGCCTAATGTTTTCCTTAGTTATCTCATGCATTTTTAAAATCAATTCAGCACGTTCTTTAGCATCAAAATTAACCTTCTCCGAAGATGGAAGAGGCAACAAATCAATAGGTGCACGAGGTAGGAAGCCATACACAATTTCAAAAGGGCACATCTTAGTAGTAGAATGCAATGAACGATTATAAGCAAATTCAATATGAGGCAAGCATTCTTCCCACATTTTCTTATTATTCTTCAAAACAGCCCTAAGCATAGTAGACAATGTTCTATTGACTACTTCAGTTTGTCCATCGGTTTGGGGTGACAAGTAGTACTAAAAAGCAGTTTAGTCCCCAACTTAGCCCATAAACATCTCCAAAAGTGGCTAAGAAATTTAGTATCACGATCTGAAACAATAGTATTTGGCACACCATGCAAGCGAATAATTTCACGAAAGAACAAATCAGCAACATTAACAAAGATCATCGCTTTTATGACATGGTATAAAGTGTGCCATTTTCGAGAATCTATCCACGACAACAAATATACTATCCTCCCTTCTTTGTTCGAGGTAAACCTAAAACAAAGTCCATAGATATATCCTCCCAAGGAACACTAGGCACAGTGCAAAGGCATATATAAACCATGAGGATTGAGTCGTGACTTAGCTTTTTGACATGTAGTGCAGCGAGCAACAAAAGCGCTCAACATCCCGCCTCATCTTTGGCCAAAAGAAATGTGTAGCAAGTATATCCTCCGTCTTCTTGACGCCAAAGTGTCCCATTAATCCTCCTCCATGCGCCTCCTGCAACAACAAAAGACTAACAGAGCTAGCAGGAATGCATAGCTTGTTAGCACGGAACACAAAACCATCATTAATAACGAACTTGTTCCATGTTCTTCCTTCTTTACAATTCTGCATTACATCTTTAAAATCAGCATCATGCACATATTGATCTTTGATGGTCTCCAAACCAAATATTTTGAAGTCAAGTTGTGAAAGCATAGTATAGCGACGAGACAAAGCATCAAGAATAACATTTTCTTTACCCTTCTTGTGTTTAATGACATAAGGAAAGTCTCAATGAATTCAACCCATTTAGCATGTCTACGATTCAGTTTAGCTTGACTTTTAATATGTTTCAAAGATTCATGATCGAATGTATAACAAATTCTTTGGGCCATAAATAATGTTGCCATGTCTCTAAAGTCCGAACAAGAGCATATAATTCTTTGTCATAAGTAGAATAGTTCAGACTAGGCCCACTCAATTTTTCGTAAAAGTATGCAACAGGTTTGCCATCTTGTAATAACACACCTCCTAATCCAATTCCACTAGCATCACATTCAAGCTCAAAAGTCTTATTAAAGTCGGGAAGTTGGAGTAAAGGAGCATGTGTCAACTTATCTTTCAATACCGTGAAGGCTTCTTCCCTGTGCGGTACCCCAAACAAAAGGCACATCCTTCTTTGTAAGCTCATTGAGAGGTGCAGCAATGGTGCTAAAGTCTCTCACAAAACGCCTATAGAAACCAGCGAGTCCAAGAAAACTCCTCACTTGTGTGACCGTTTTGGGCTGCGGCCAACTCTCAATAGCTTCAATCTTGGCTTTATCAACTTCAATTCCTCGTGGAGTAACAACATAGCCAAGAAAAGATACTCGGTCGGTGCAAAAGGTGCACTTCCCAAGGTTACCAAACAAACGTGCATCACGAGAGCATTAAAACAGCACGTAAATGTTCCAAATGTTCTTCCAAAGATTTGCTATAAATCAGTATATCATCAAAGTAAACTACCACAAATCGTCCAATGAAAGCACGTAAAACTTCGCTCATTAATCTCATGAAAGTACTAGGTGCATTAGTTAACCCAAAAGGCATGACTAACCACTCATATAATCCAAACTTAGTTTTAAATGCTGTTTTCCATTCATCTCCCAATTTCATACGAATTTGATGGTATCCACTACATAAATCAACTTTGGAGAATATTGTAGAGCCACTCAATTCATCAAGCATATCATCTAGCCTAGGAATAGGATGACGATAACGAATAGTAATATTATTAATGCCTCTACAATCAACACACATACGCCGACGTACCATCCTTTTTAGGCACTAGTATAATAGGAACAGCACAAGGACTAAGAGATTCGCAGATATAACCTTTGTCGAGCATCTCACGTACTTGACGATAATCTCCTTCGCCTCCTCTGGATTGGTACGGTATGGTGCGCGGTTGGTAGCGATGCACCGGAATTAAGTCAATTTGATGCTCAATCCCTCGAATAGGTGGTAATCCGGTGGCACGCCTTGTGGGAAGACGTCGCGAACTCCCTGCAAAATGTTAGTGACAGCAGGGGCAAAGAGGAATGCACGTCCTCGAATGAAAATAATGCCTCTTTGCACACAAAAGCATAGCAAACAGATTTGCTAGAATCTAGCTCATCAATATCAGATTTGGTGGCAAATAAACATGCACTTTTCAGTTTAATTTCGAAGCAACATTAGATGGTTTATTATTAGGCTTCATTTGTTGCTCAAATTCTTTTGCCACAATCTGATTTTCACTCTTATTTTTCTCCTGTTTTGCTTTATTAGCTCTATTAATATCATCTTTCAAAATGGAATCAGAGTCATAGGAAGCAAAGTAATATTTTTATCCTTGTGAACAAGAGTATACTAATTGTTTCTACCATGGTGTACAGAATTTTATCAAATTGCCATGGTCTACCAAGTAATAAGGAACATGCTTGCATAGGTACCACATCACAATCAACATAATCAGCATATGTAGAGATACTAAAATACACACTAAGCAGACGTGTTACCTTAACCTTGCCGCTGTTGTTGAACCATTGGATGTAGTAAGGATGTGGATGTGGTCTTGTGGTGAGAGAAAGCTTCTCCACCATATCCATGCTAGCCAAGTTGTTGCAGCTCCCTCCATCTATGATGACGCTAATAGAACGTTCCTTCACAACTCCCTTTGTATGGAACAAGTTATGCCTCTGATTTTGCTCAGCTTGTGTAACCTGCACACTCAAAACACGTTGAGCAACTAAACATTCATACTGTCAAGCATCTTCAGCAGCCATGTATTGCGCCTCAGGATCGTAATCATCTCCACCGTGTTCTTCATGTGTAATAAGAGCCAAAGTCTCTTCATCATAGTCACTAGCGACTCATACCCACCATCCTCAAGAGCAATCATCACACGCTGAGATTGGCATTCTCTCATAAAATGTCCTCTTCCCTTACAACGACGACAAATAATATCACTTGTGTGCCCTGTTGACGCCATGGAAGAAGAAGAGCTCTGTAGGCCCAAAGCAGTGTACTCTTGGCGATAGTGGTGGTTGTGCCTGCTTTCTTGTATCACGGTTGGAGGTGGCAGCCGGCGGAGGTGCGGTGTAGTAGAACGTGTGGAAGTAGATGATGCACGTGGTGTCCATGATGAAGGTCGACCTGCAGAAAAGTTAGTCGCGCCAAGGCACGCCGATCCTGCACTTCACGCTCAGCTTTACAAGCAAGATGGAATAATCGAGTGATATTATTATAATCCTTATAGTCTAGAATGGTCTGAATCTCTCTATTTAATCCACCCGTAAAACGCGTGCAAGCATAGCTTCATTCTCCTCAACAATACCACATCTAATCAAGCCAGTTTGTAATTCCTGATAATATTCTTCTACCGAATTTTTTCCTTGTCTTAAGCGCTGCAATTTTTGAAGTAATTCACGTTGATAATATGGTGGAACCCAACGAGTACGCATAGCAGTTTTCAAAGCAGCCCAAGTAGCTGGAACAGGATATAATCTACAATGTTCGGACCACCAAACACATGCAAAGCTAGTGAAAGCACAAACGGCAGCAGAACACGTCTCTCCTCAGGATATTGTAAACATGTAAATCGTTGTTCAGTTTCTAACTCCCAAGTAAGATATATATCAGGAACATATCTACCCTCAAATGGTGGAATATTCAATTTCAGTTTAGGGAGATGGTCATGATCTCGTACCTGAAGGGGAGCCCGAACATTGCCATTATTTGCATGTGGACGACTGGTGGTTGTGGTCTGGTGGTTGCACGTAGTTCGATGTTGATCAACCTCATCCTCGTAATCTCTCACATAATCATCCTCCCCACCGCAGCAGCAGGAGCCACGTATATCAACAAAGAGCACCAAAGCAGCTTGGCGGTCAAGAGGGACACGGAAGCTCGGCGGAGGGCTGTTTCGCGATGTGGAGGTAGTCCATGTTGTTGTAGTAGAGGTGCGTTAGGTGCAGCCGGTGGTGGTGGTGGTAGACGCGAGCAATTCATTAAACTTTATCGAGCTTTGTTTCAACGCCTTCTCAATGCCATCTATCTTCTCCATGGCCTCTTCAAATCTATTTAGCACATCGTCCACCTGCCCACTCATCATTTGTTGAAACTTATCATGTAGCGCTTTGTTTGTCATGTTCTCCCAATCGGTCTAAATGGCTTGTGATCCTGCCATGGTTAGCAACAATAGAAACACACAAGAATATGATTGACGGACTACTAGGAAGTGGTGGTGGTGGTGTGGTGGACAATCACAAACCGTCAAGCAAATCTCAAATTCTTACCAGTTCTTACCCAAAGAAGAAGCGGTGATCGGCAACCGATGTAGTCAAAACTCTCAAAGCTTGGATAGAGCGATTACTGTGGAGAGTCAAACGCACGATGTAGATGTATGTGGAGCTGGGAAGGCTTATAATATGGTAGCAAAAAGGGTCAGCAATAATCAATTCAGAGATGCAAAGTTGAATAAACGCTCAACGACAGTCTTGTCAGGTTGGTCCTAGGCTAGACCGTGCTAGAGACGCGAGCCTAGAACACTAACAAAATCACGGCGCTGCACGGAAACAACGGAAAAGCACACTCTGGAATAATTTTTTTTTCGCTTTTTTTTGCGCTGCTTGCTTTTTTTTTTTTTGAAAAATCACTATAATGGCGAGTGTCTCAAAACTCTTCCAGGTCAAACCGACAGGATGGGCACGAAATTTTTCGACCAATTTTTTTTTTCAACGCCGGACCCAAAACTGAAACGGGTCAAAAAACTTTCTATAATGGCGATCTGTCTCAATACGCTTAGAAACACCTAAAATAGGATAGCCGTAAAATTTTTCGACAAGTGCGTTTGCGGAAAATTTTGGGCCTAAACGGAGGGTGGTTTCGGACTTTTTTTTTCAAACCTACTCGGCAAGGAAACACGAATCGGAAACTAGATGGATCTCGAAAAAAACCTAATATGCAAGGAACTCGGATTGGTGGTGGATATATGGTGGTGGTATATGACAGCGGTGGTGGTATATGGTAGCGGTGGTGGTATATGGATACCGATTCAGAGCGGTGGCGGATAAGCAATGGTGGTAGATGGCAAGGCGATGATGATGGTGCGGTGGCGGCGTGACAACTTATGACCGAACTCAAACTCTAAAAGACTAGACTCTAAGACCAGAACTTGACACGACGATGCAACCGCAAATTCAACAAAGCAAAAACCCTAAAAAGATTATGCAAAGGCTCAGATTGGTTCGGATATGATGAACTAACCCTATTTTTTTTGGCTTTTTCGTGGACTTTAGGTATGAAGAACAGACTCGATCTAATCTACGAAAACTGTAAAATCTCACCGAGCAACCTGAAAATCTGATACCACTTGATAGAGGCAAAGGTGTCCCGCTTTCGATGAGATGTTGGTTTTCGCTTTGGAGGAAGTCGACTTTGACGATCCGATCATTTAACGCAGCGAGGACGTCGCGCCTTAGCAATCGCTAAACCAACTCCGAGAGGTTATTGACCACGCCGAGCACGATCAACGACCACGAGGGTCATTTCCTGCGAGCAAACGAAGAACAAGCAAGAAACTGAGATTGCAATCTGGATATTGCGAATATAAGATGAAAGCTTTATTGATCAAGGTGGGGTTCTGTGGACGCCTTTGTGCGGTCGTTGAACACAAACGAAATGCACGCGAAGTTGCAGCTATGGCGAACTTTTAATCTAAACAAAACCCAAGGTCTAAACGGTGCCCTAAGGGCTGTATATATGGAGGAAGAGGGGGAATTTCGTGGCCCTTGGTGGAGGGGTCCAAATCAACCCTAACTCTTGTTTCCCACACATACGGACTCTAAAAACAGCCTATACTTAAGTATTTCGAAATTACATGGGCCTGGCCCACTAATAAGGTGACGCAGCACCTAGAATAGCCTCGGGACGACATTTATGAAGTAGCATCTTGTATATTTCGTCCAAGGCTTCATGCACCCATTATGGTGGCTTCAAAGTCCTGAAATCATCACTTGTAACTCCGTTCTTGTTCCCCTTGCGCATGGCATTATCTCCATGCTTGTTCTTGCTCCAATGTCCATCCTTCTCCAAGCTAGGGCCTTCATTTGTAAGCAAAACAAATATATCCAATTTAGGCAGCATCATATTCTCATGAACATTAGAATCATTACCAAGAAACGAAAGTACCTGATAATTTAATTGGCGTGCGCGAGCTCTAGTAATTGGTCCAGTATATGTAGCAGTAGGGGCCGTGGGTGTAACAATGGTATTGATGTCCTCATCACTCTCTCTCTCTCTCTCAAGAGTAGAGGTAAGAGCAAAGCTCACCTAAGAATGAGCTATCATATTTGCTAACCCTAGAAAGGTGGGGAAGAAAGAGTATATATAGTCTAGGGGGCGAAGGGGTACAGGGCTGCGGCCCCAAACTAAGTCATCACACAGTCGTCGGACGTCCGGAGGTCACCGGTCGTCCGGAGGCTCGATAGGGTCCGGACGTCCGGAGGCTCGATAGGGTCCGGACGTCCGGAGGTCTTCGGACGTCCGTAGATTCGTTCGTAGCGCAAGGTCGGTCGGACGTCCGAGGCGGTCGGACGTCCGCTCATTTGGCTCGAGTGCGGATCGCGGTCGTCCGGTCGGCTTGATCGTCCGGTCCTCGGTCCTTGTTGACGACCGGTGATCGTCGGTCGTCCGTCCGGCCATTGGAGAGTGTCGGACGTCCGGAGGCTTCCGGTCGTCCGGCCGCTGGGACTCTCGGCTCCGTCTTTTTCCGTCTTCTCTTCGAGTGCTTCCCTCGCGGATGGTGTAGGTGTTCCTTGGCGCTTGCACTCCTCCTCGTCGTCCGTGAAGCTCCGGCCATACCTATGCATGCACACGAGTGGAGTGTCAAGTAGTATACCATCCTCGAAGGGGTCAAGCGAGCACGTGTAAAGGAGAAGATTCACCTTTATGTATGAGAAGTAGAGGTCGCACGTGTCACTTGCCAAACGGACTCTTGACATGGTGATGACCGTAGGATGCTCCGCATCACGTTCCCGTTATACTTGTGCCTAAGCCCGATGGAAGTTTCCGCTTGTGTTCCGATTGTAGACCTATAAATGCCATTACCGTTCGCTATAGGCATCCCATTCCTCGCTTAGATGATATGCTTGATGAACTTAGTGGAGCCAACTTTTTCTCAAAAATTGATCTAAAAAGTGGCTATTATCAAATCCGCATACACGAGGGTGATGAATGGAAAACTGCTTTCAAAACCAAATTTGGTTTATATGAGTGGTTAGTGATGCCTATGGGTCTTTCGGAGGCTCCCGGTACTTTCGTGCGTCTTATGCATCATGTGCTTCGTCCTTACATTGGAGTCTTTGTTGTGGTTTACTTCGACGATATTCTTGTGTTTAGCAAAACCATTAAAGAACATCTTAATCATGTTAGGGCTGTTTTGCAAACCTTTCGCAAGGAAAGTCTTTACGCAAACATGAAAAAATGCACATATGGTGTTGACAAAGTGGTTTTCTTGGGTTTTGTAGTATCCTCAAAGGGTGTCCATGTTGATGAATCTAAAATTGAAGCAATTAAAACTTGGCCCCAACCCACCAATTTGCAACAAGTGCGTAGCTTTCTTGGTCTTGCGGGTTTTTATCGTCGCTTTGTGAATGATTTTAGCACAATTGCCGCTCCTTTGCATGCCTTGAGTAAGAAGAATACTCCCTTTGTTTGGGGAACTTTGCAATCAACCGCTTTTGATGAGCTCAAGTCTTTGCTTACTCATGCTCCAATTCTTGCGTTGCCCAATTTTGACAAAACTTTTGAGGTTCATTGTGATGCAAGTGGTACCGGAATTGGCGGAGTTTTGATGCAAGAAAAACGAGCCATTGCTTATTTTAGTGAAAAACTCTCCGGTGCTCAACTTAATTATCCCATCTATGACAAATAATTGTATGCTTTAGTGCGTGTGCTACATGTTTGGGAACATTACCTTAGACCTCATGAGTTTGTCATCCATACCGATCATGAAACACTTAAGTACCTCAAAGGTCAAACTAAGTTGAACAAGCGTCATGCAAAATGGAGTGAATTTATTGAATCTTTTCCTTATGTGATCAAGTACATTAAGGGTAAAGCAAATGTAGTTGCCGACGCGCTTTCACGCATATGCATGCTTGTCACTCAACTTGAGTTGAATGTTATTGGTTTTGAGCATATAAAAGACTTGTATGAGCATGATCCATCTTTTACTATTCCTTATGCTAAGTGTTTGACGCATACTTCTTGGGAACAATATTACATCAAGGATGCTTATCTTATGAGAGCTAACAAACTATGCATTCCCGAGTCTTCTCTTCGTTTGCTCCTTTTGCAAGAGGCTCATGGAGGCGGACTCATGGGACACTTTGGACGTGACACGACATTCGCCACGCTCTCCAACAACTACTTTTGGCCCAAGATGTTCCGCGACGTCCCACGCTTCACCAACCGTTGCTCTACATGCCGCAAAGCTAAGTCTAAAGCTCAATCCCACGGTCTTTACATGCCCCTTCCTATTCCTTATCAACCTTGGGAAGACATTAGCATGGACTTTGTACTTGGTTTGCCTAGAACTCAAAATGGAAAGGATTCCGTGTTTGTTGTTGTGGATAGATTTTCTAAGATGGCACATTTCATTCCTTGCAACAAGATAGACGATGCTTCACATGTTGCAAATCTCTTTTGTAGGGAAATCTTGCGACTCCATGGAGTACCAAAGACAATCGTCTCCGATCGTGACGTCAAGTTCTTGAGTTACTTTTGGAAGACCCTATGCGCCAAGCTCGGAATCAAGCTCTTGTTCTCATCGGCATACCATCCTCAAACCGACGGCCAAACGGAGGTGACGAACCGCACACTATCCACTCTACTTCGTGTCTTGATCAAGAAGAACATCAATGAGTGGGAAGCATGTCTACCCATTGCCGAGTACGCCTACAACCATGCAAGACATTCGACTACCGGCAAGTCCCCCTTCGAGGTCGTCTACGGCTTCAACCCATTGTCCCCATTGGACATTCTACCTCTTCCTCTACAAGAGCGCACCAACATAGATGCGAGTGCACGGGCAAGCTACATCAAGAAGATGCATGAGGATACAAGACAAAACATCGAGCGCCAAGTACAACGACTAGCGACCAAGCTCAACGTCAACAAGCAACCCATGGTCTTCAACATTGGTGATCTAGTGTGGCTACACCTTTGCAAGGAACGCTTCCCCAAAGAACGCAAGTCCAAGCTTCTTCCTAGAGACGATGGACCTTTCAAGGTGTTAGCACACTACAACGACAACGCTTACAAGATCGACCTACCTCGAGACAAGTACAATGTGAGCGACATCTTCAACGTCAAGGACCTCGCACCTTACCATGGAGATGAAGCTTTTGATACGAGGTCGGATCTCTCCCAAGGGGGGGAGATGATGCGGAGCATCCCTCGCTCATCCCCATGGACGTGCCTACATCTCCCTCAACGCCACTAGGACCCATGACAAGAGCCCGAGCTAAGGCTATCGAAGATAAGGTGAATTCGCTCCTCTCCGAACTCCCTCTTCCTACTCACGAGACATGGCTACTACCTTATTCGGAGAGACTATGTGTAATCAGGTACATGGAGGTGAGCCAAGGATCAACTACTTGCGAGAGCCAAGACGGCGAGGACTCCAAGCATATTGAAGAAGAAGAAGAGATCATTGCTTTGCATTGTGCACCGGACGTCCGACGAAGTCCCAGACCCGGACGGCCGGACTCTCCGGACGTCCGGCACTTTGCCACCCGACCAAAACTACGGACGACCGAAGCCTCCGGACGTCCGACCGACGCACGCCCGAACCGAATATACGGACGACCGACAACTTCCGGACGTCCGGACCGTCACGAAGCTCCGGACGACCGACCCTCTCCGGACGTCCGACGCGCCACGACAGAACGATTCTACGGACGCCCGAGTCCGTCCGGACGTCCGGACCGTCCGAAGCCTCGAACGTCCGACGCCTTCCGGACGTCCGGCGCTGTGTGTTGACTTCGTTTGGGCGCAGCCCTTGTACCCCTTCGCCCCTAGACTATATACTCCTCCTTCCCCAACTTTCTAGGGTTAGCATTGGTTTAGCTCATGTTTGTGTGAGAGCCTTGCTCATCCACTTGGTTACTTCTCCTCGGAGCTCAGGACCTCTACGTAGAAGATCCCCCAAGCGGATTCAAGACCCCCTTCTAGGGTGGACCCCATCAAGACCTCCTCTCGGAGAAGAACGGCTACTCGTGTATCCTTACCTTTGTTGATTGTGGATCATATGTATCTCTTTGTGTTCGGTGATCTAGCACTTGTGTGATTGATTCCTTGTTGGTTGAGTGATCTCTCTCTCGTTTCCTCCGTGTTTCCCTTTGTTCTTCCGCGCGTTCTTCGTGATTCCCCGTAGGATCCACTCCAAACGTGAAAGATCGTCCACATAGGGTTTCACCCTACATCATTACGGTTACGCGGGGAAGATAAGCAGATACCTAGATTCAGCGAAGCAGAAGTTCAGCGGGATGAAGTCTCGCGACTGCCACGTGCTGATGACGCACATACTTCTAGTTGCAATCCGTGGGATCATGGATGCGCACGTCCGTGAAACGCTATTTGGCCTATGCAACTTTTTCGACGTCATCTTTCGGAAGTCGGTTGGCGTGAGGCAACTCAGAAGGCTACAGGAAGAGATCGTGGTGATACTATGCGAGCTTGAGATGTACTTCCCGCCCACATTCTTCGATGTTATGGTGCATCTGCTGGTCCATATCATGGAGGATATCATCCAACTCGGGCCGACGTTCCTGCACAGCATGATGCCGTTTGAAAGGATGAATGGTGTCATCAAAGGATACGTTCGCAACATGTCACGCCCAGAGGGAAGCATAGCCGGGGCTTTACGTCAAGAGTGCATCTCCCATCGCATGATTTATCTAGGCATCGAGAACCCGTTGGTACGCCCGTCAACAGCACCTCGGCGGGCTCATTGGATGGGGTCACCGTGATGGTCGCCATGAAATGCATGTCGACTTCGAGGGTCGACTCGCCGACTTTGAAAGAGCAAACCTAGTCGCGCTACAACACATAGACGTGGTCGATCCTTGGGTGGTAGAGCACAAAACCTTTATTGAGAAGACGTACAATGACCGAGGCCAACAGAGGACGGACGTATATATAATCAAAGAGCACAACTCATGTTTCACGCGTTGGTTCAAGGAGAAGCTTCTGTCGTACCCTTTACATGAGGATTCTTCCATGGAAGAAAAACTCATATTCGCCTTGTCACAGGGCGCCGAGCACAACCTGATGACCTATGAGGCGTACGATATCAATGGCTACACATTCTACACCGAGGACAAGGACATGAAGAGCGATGGTTATCAGAACTCCGGGGTAACGATGGAATCCTACACCGGTAACGACAAGGACAAATACTACGGAAGGATCGAGGAGATCTGGGAGCTGAGCTACGCTGGAGAGAAGGTCCCGATGTTCCGTGTCAGATGGGCCAAGAGCGTCCTAAAAGAAGACCGGTATTTCACCACCATGGTTATACCCGAAGCCAAATCCAAGATCCATGGCATAAGCGTCCATGAAAAAATGAGCCATGGGTACTGGCTTCCCAAGTGAACCAATGCTTCTTCATTACCGACCCGTCATAGCCCAGTCGTGTTGTCGTGAGGAGAGGCAAAAGGAAGATCATCGGAATGGATGGAGTCGCTAATGAGCAAGACTTCGACAAGTACGGCGACCCGAAGATGGAACATGACGACGACGATGAAGTGCCATACACCACAAGAGGAAGCAGGACCACCCTACCTAAAGGACGTCCGTTCAACAGAAGAACTCCATTTGCAAAAAAGAAGGGCAAGAAGATTGTGAAAAGATAGCTAGCTAAGATCGATTGTATTTAAATCGTAGTCTTCATTTCTCGACTGTATTTCAACATTTTGAGATGATATTTCTTCTGTTCTAGTCCTCATGAATATTGAATTTGTTAATACTTTTTGAACTCATGAATATTTTTAAATTTCATGGGCACTTTTTGAATTCATGAATATTTTTTCAAATTTGATGATATTTTTTCGTGTTCATAAATGATATACCAATTAACAAATGAATGCAACTAAAAATCCAAAAAAATATTGATGATATTTTAAATAACAAATTTGATGATATTTTCAATTAAAAATAAAATTTTTTTTGATGATATTAAAAAAAACAAATTTGATGATATCTTCTGTTCTAGTCCTCATGAAAATAACAAATTTGATAAAAAACAAATTATTAGATGCAACAAAAAATAATGAAAAAAAAGTTACTAATGGCGCACCAGAGGAGGGTGCGCCATTGCTATCAGAAAAAAAATTACTAATGGCGCACCAGAGGAGGGTGCGCCATTGCTATCAGTGTTTTTATGGCGCACTCCTAGATGGTGCGCCATTACTAACCTTCCCCCCTCTAGCTAGACCCCCCTTTGCCCGATCCCCTTCCTCCTCGCCAGATCCCCCTTCCCCCCTTGCCACACCCGCTCAGACGACCCCCGCGCCCGCTCCGATGACCGCCACGCCCGCTCCGACGAGGTGCTCCGACCGAACAGGCGAACAACCCTCCTTCGCACGGCACGAACTCAAGCAGGGCCAGCGCTAGGGTTCCAGCACTGGTCGTATCCAAGGTAATCATGTCCTCATCATCCTCCCCTTCTTGAAAACAAAGCCGTCCTCGGCATTGCTTAATCTGAAATGTGGCTAACAAAAGAGACAAGGTGTACATGTTGTATATGTATACGTCATCCATTTTTACTTCCCTTGATTTTTGCATATATGACACATGAATATATGAGTAACTTGCATAGTTCATAAAATGTAAAGCCAACAAATTAGCACAAGAACTAGAAGGCTTGAAAATACTGCAACTCAGTTTGCACATATAAGTGAAGCTCTTATTTATTTCAAGAGATTGACAATGTTCATCATTAAACCATCCCAACATTGGTGAATAAACCTTATTTGAATCAAATTTACATGGTACAACATGCTTAGATAAGCAAACATGCAATGAGTCATTCGACACAGAATCATCACCAAGATTAGAGGTCGTATCAAAATGATTAAACATTGATTCTTTTGTATCAATAGTTAATTCAATGGGTGCTCTCAAAATTGTTGGTATTTCAGTTGTTTGATCACATGGCAAAGTCAAATTATCAATATAATCCTCTAAAATAGGTGGTGTGATCAAAGTAGTGGGTAGCTCAACACATGATGTATTCAAGTTAACTAGGCATGCATCATTCTCATGTAAAAGTGGAAAATCTGTACCTTTGTCATTACCTCTTATAGTCAACTCAGATGATGCGAGTGCACTCTCGATGGTGATGTGTCACATGGTGGAGATGATGTAGTCCTCGCAACAACGGATGTGGTTGTCATAATACGCCTAGTAGTTGAATAAACATCTGTATCAACAGTTGGAATGTGCACCGGCGCTTGTTCTCCTTGTGGGCAACACGTCGTTTTATTTCTGTTCAGCTTTGCAAGCAAGGCGAAACAAATGGTCCATAGGATAACACTCTTCATGAATTAGTATCTCCTGAATATTATGGTTTAATCCTCCCCAAAATCTATCCATAAAATCTTCTTCACTTTCTTCTAAAATGAGTGCAACAAGGTAGTTTGTAAATCATCATAATATTTTGTTCTGATGTCACTACCTTGTTTTAAATGTTCCAGTTTTTTAATCATGCCACGAGTATAATAAACATCGACGAATCTATCTCTCATGACATGTTTTAAATCATCCCAAGTATTAGGTACATAATCAGGGTGTAACCGACAATATTCACTCCACCAAACTAGAGCATAACCAGTGAAAGAACCAACCGCAACCATAACTTTTTTACGTTCATCAAAATTATGGGAAGCAAATATATTATTTATGTCTAACTCCCATTCAATATATAAAGGAGGTCTAAAACGGCCATTAAATGGTGGTATAGAAACATGAACCTGATCATGTGCATTTGGATGTTTGTGCACCTCTCGTGACGGTTGTGGTATTTGCATACGGATTCAGAGCGGTGGCGGATAAGCAATGGTGGTAGATGGCAAGGCGATGATGATGGTGCGGCGGCGGCGTGACTCGGAACTTCGCGTACTTCGTTTGTGTTCAACGACCAGACAAAGGCGTCACAGAACCCCACCTTGATCAATAAAGCTTTCATCTTATATTCGCAATATCCAGATTGCAATCTCAGTTTCTTGCTTGTTCTTCGTTTGCTCGCAGGAAACAGGCCCTCGTGGTCGGAGTTGATCGTGCTCGGCGTGGTCAATAACCCTCGGAAGTTGGTTTAGCGATTGCTAAGGCGCGACGTCTCGCACGATCGTAGTCGGATCGTCAAGGTCGACTCCCACAGAAACGATAGCCACCATCTCATCGAAACATCGGGACACCTTAGCCTCTATCAAGTGGTATCAGAGCACCGCCGCCGGTCCCGCCTTGTCGTCTCGGTCCTCGTTGCCGCCGAGACCCACTCCTGCCGCAGCCCAGTTTCCTCCATGGCCCATCTGCCCCTCTGCCCTCTGCCGCAGCCGGGACAAAGGGAAGCCGCCGCCGCGCCCCTCTGCACCGGCTGCCCACGGCGCCTCCGTCCCGAAGCTGCAAATCATCCAGTCCTCCACTCCTCCACGGTGAGCCATCCTCTCTCTTCCAACTCCCTGTTCTTCTTTTTTTAAGCTATAAATTGTTTTAGGACCTTTCGGGGATCCGGTCTGTTCCCCTTCTTGTCGCGTTGTGGCCATGCTTGATGCAGGAGCTCAAGAACCTGCGGCCGCAGCTCTACTCCGCCTCCGAGTACTGCGAGAAGTCCTACCTCAACACCCACCAGAAGCAGATGTGAGTAGCCACCTCTGCTGTTCCTCCTCTCCTCCATTAGAAGTAGTCGTAGAGTTATTGAGTGGACGGACATGCTTAGATGGGCCTGGAAGACAGGAAGAACATTTAACTTGAAATGGTCATGAATTGGAACTAAGTGTGTGTAGAACAGCGACAACTTACACTAGTTTTGTAGCCTCCAGCAAGTTTACGAGCAAACATAATTTTCCTTCTCTTTTAGAAATATGCAGGCAGCTCCCTGATCAGTGTTGTTGTTGGTTGTTGTAAAAAACTAGTTACCAGTGCACAAATGAGTCTGAGACATGCCAAGCTAAGCTACTCACCATTTGAACTTTTTGCGCCATCATGAGTTATATGGATGTTAGACGTTTGTTACTTTCTAGTTCTGGCTACCGTAATTGGTTATGACCATCATGACTGATATCACCTTGACAAAATTCTGCTCCACATTGTCAATTGGTTGCCATCTGTTACTGTACCAGCCAACTAGTGCTAATTATTTACTACTTTTCCTATATCAGTTTTCAATGGAAAAACAAGACAGAAAAGTGGAGCAGGAATTTGGCACTAACTGTTTTCCACTGATCCCAAAATGAGTTTAAGTGTGTAGTCTAGCAATCATCTGCTACCGTAACCGTATGATATTGGTAGGTGTAGATGTGAGTGAGGGGATTGATGTCCAGATGTGAGAATGTGACTAGCTAGGCAACAAATTCTGCTAGCCGGACTGAACAAGGATATGTCATTTTGGTTTTATCTAGGATATGAGAGTGGTGATATTCAGAGTACTCTAGTACAGTTAATAGAGGCGAGGGTCCCGATCTTTCGATGAGATGATAACTATCGATTTGGTGGAGACGACTTTGACGACCCGACTACAAACATGCATGACGTTGTGCCTTAGCAATCGCTAAACCAATCTCGAGGTTCTTGGCGATCTTTGGAAACACAATCAGCGACCACGAAGGTCTATTCCTGCAAGCAATCGAAGAACGAGCAAGAATATGATAAAGCAATCTGAATATTGCGAATATAAGAGGAAAGCTTTATTAATGAAGGTGGGGTTCTGTGACGCCTTGGTCTGGTCGTTGAACACAAACGAAGTACGTGAAGTTGCAGCTATGGCGAACTTTTAATCTAAACAAAACCCAAGGAAAAAGCTACTAGATGGATCTACTTATATAGGAGCAAGGGGTGGCAGCCAAGGAGGTGGGAGGACGTCCCAAGGCAGCCTAAAACTAAACCTAGGTCGTACAAGGCCAATGGGCCCAAGTGGAGGTGACGTAACACCTTTGGACTTGTAGTTTGACTCGGATTCTGGTGCAGCGTCAGATTGTTTCATCCATAACTCAACACTCCGGACGGATTTTAAGGTGATTCCAACTGGGTTGGAAAAAGCATGAAATCTACTTTCCAACAAAAAAAGAATCACCCAATTCGGAGTTCGTATGAAAAAGTTGTTGGCGTTTTGAGTCAGGTATGTCTGTGCAGTCCGAATCTGAATCCAGAACGTGAGAGACTTGGACTCTATCTTCTCTTGGCCCAAAAGTGACGTGAGAGGACTTTTTGAACAACACCTAAACTTCTCCTTTTCGCTTATCTTGATGAGGACATGATTACCTTGGATACGACCAAAAATATTGCATACATGTATATTTGTGAGGTGATTTCTAATGCAAACCATGCAATAATTTATTTATGTCATCCAGGACAAAAATACTTCACAAACTTTTGTGCCATGTCTAATTGCAGGTGTATGGGACATTTGTACAATCCACATATGAAGATAAGGGAGAAAGAGATGTTTACCTGCTGTTCAAAAAGTTCTCTCACGTCACTTTTGGCCCAAGAGAAGATAGAGTCCAAGTCTCTCACGTTCTGACTCAGATTCGACTGCACAGACATACCTGACTCAAAACGTCTATAACTTTTTCATACGGACTCCAAATTGGTTGATTCTTTTTGTTGGAAAATAGATTTCGTGCATTTTCCAACCCAATTGAATCACCTTAAAATCCATCCGGAGCGTTGAGTTATAGACGAAACAATCTGACGCTGCAGCAGAATCCGAGTCAAACCACAAGTCCAAAGGTGTTACGTCACCTCCGCTTGGGCCCATTGGCCTTGTACGACCTAGGGTTAGTTTTAGGCTGCCTTGGGACGTCCTCCCACCTCCTTGGCCGCCACCCCTTGCTCCTATATAAGTAGATCCATCTAGTAGCTTTTTCCTTGGGATTTGTTTAGTTAAAAGTTAGCCATTGCAACTTCGCGTACTTCGCTTGTGTCCAACGACCAGACTAAGACCGCTACGGATCCCCACCATTATCAATACTTCATATATATTCGCAATATTCAGATTGCTTTATCATATTCTTGCTTGTTCTTGATTGCTTGCAGGAATAGACCTTCGTGGTCAGGTTGATCATGCTCCAAATGGTCAATAACCTCTCGGAGTTGGTTTAGCGATTGCTAAGGCGCAACGTCGTGCACGTTTGTAGTCGGATCGTCAAAGTCGTCTCCACCAAATCGATAGTTATCACCTCATCGAAAGATCGGGACACCCTCGCCTCTATCATATCTTCATATGTGTATTGTACAAATGTCCCATACACCTGCAATTAGACAAAACACAAAAGTATGTGAAGTATTTTTGTTCTGGATAACATAAATAGATTATTGAATAGTTTGCACTAGAAATCACCTGACAAATATGCATGTATGCAATATTTTTGGTCTTATCCAAGGTAGTCATGTCCTTATCATCCTCCACTTCTTGAAAACAAAGCCGTCCCTCGGCGTTCTTAGTCTGAAATGTGGCTAACAAAAGAGACAAGGTGTACATGTTGTATTATGTATATGTCATCCATTTTTACTTCCCTTGATTTTTGCACATATGACACATGAATAGATGAGTAACTTGCATAGTTCATAAAATCTAAAGCCAAAACATTATCACAAGAAGTAGAAGGCATGAAAATATTGCAACTCAGTTTGCACATATAAGTGAAGCTCTTGTTCATTTCAAAAGATTGACAATGTTCATCATTAAACCATCCCAACATTGGTGAATAAACCTTACTTGCATCAAATTTACATGCTACAACATGCTTAAATAAGCAAACATGCAATAAGTCTTTCGACACAGAATCATCACCAAGATTAGGGGTCATATCAAAATGATTAAACGTCGATTCTTTTGCATCAACATTTAATTCAATGGGTGCACTCAAAATTGTTGGTATTTCAGTTGTTTGATCACATGACGCATTCATGACAGTATCAAGATTCTCTAAAATAGGTGATGTGCTCAAATCACCAGGTAACTCAACACATGATGCACTCAAGTTAACTAGGGATGCATCATTCTCATGTGAAGTTATGTCATTAATACCTTTACTGTTACCTTGTCACAAAGACGTAGCTGATGTAGGTACGGGCGTTGACAATGCACCATACACTTGAGATGATGTCGCGCTCACAATCTGAGGTGGGGCTGCTCTAGTAGGTGCAACGGTGGAGGAACAAACCGGCGGTGGTGAGCATGAACTGGAATAGTAGTTGTTGTAGCCAACCAATGCATCCTCCTGTATCTGTCTCTCAAAGGTACAAGCGTGAACATACATACCAGCAATGCAACGAGGAATATAGTGAAATCTTGCACGGGTATCATGGTTCAAACCACCAAAAAATCTATTCATTTTATCATCCTCAGATTCTTCTATGTCACAATGATGCATATAAGATTTGAACTCTTGGTAGTAAGCATGAACAGTGTCACTGCCTTGTTTTAATTGTTCCAATTTGCGAAGCAATTCACGCCGATAGTAAGGAGGGAAAAATTGTTGTCTCATTACATCTTTCAAATCTTTCCAAGTTGTGGGTTGGTTATCATTGTTTTTCTTACAATTCACACTCCACGAAACAGAAGCAAAACCGGTAAATGCTCTAGTGGCAGCTCGTACTCGCTCAAGTTCAGAAAAGTCATGGTGACTAAAAACTTGTTCAACTTCAAGCTCCCAAGCAAGATAAATAGCAGGATTAAATCTACCCTCAAATGACGGTAAAGAGATAACCTGACCATGTGCTTGTGTGTGTTGTCCCAGCTCTCGTGATGGTGGAGATGTGTCCGTCATCCAAGAACTTCTATCTCCGGAACCTGTCATGATTAGTAGAAACAAGAAACAAAATTTGAGAATAATGTTCCTATGAACTACTAGGATGTGGTGGTAAAACGCTCACAGTATAGCAAATATCAATATCTTACAAGTTCTTACCATGCGGCGGTGGTGACGGGCAACCAGCGGTGTCAAGTAACTCGAAGATTGTGTAAAGTGATTGCTGGGAACGACGATACACGGTGTAGAAATATGTGGAGCTGGGTTGGCTATATATGGTAGCAAAATTTTTAGCAATAATCAATTCAAAGATGCAATGTTGAATAAGCGCTCAACAACGATCTTGTCTGCTGGTCCTAGGCTAGACCGGACTAGAGACGCGAGCCTAGAACACTAATGAGGTCACGGCGTAGCACAACTAGCATCAATGAAGGATAATAAGTAGCTCTGGACGGCAAGATATAAGTGAAGATCACAACGGCAGTAAAGATAATGATGAAAAACAACTACCAAGCAGGATATACAACAACCCTCTCTCCAATTTTCCTCTTGAAAAGTTTAAGACAATTTTCTGATAACTTTTTTTAAAGAATGGTACTAACTCAAGCTTTCTAATGCAAAAAGAATCACTCAATTCCGAGTTGATATGAGGAGTCAAAAAATTATAAAATTGGTTTGAAAAACTGGAATAAGTTGTGTTCACGAACTTCGGAGGGCAAAAAGACCTATTTAGAAGCCGATTTTGAGGTGCCAAATATTGAACATGCTTCTGCAACTATTTAGATCGGCTCGTCTCTAGCTTTAATTTGAGTACTCATGAGCCAAAAGCGGACTTCGTATGAGGAAGTTATGCCTGTTTTACTGAACAGTGCACAAAACAGATTTCAATCCGAATTCAGCTACGAGATTGAGTCTAGATAGATCCGAACTTTGTTTTTTTTTCTTCTCTCATTTTTTTCTCACACTTTTTTTCTTTTTTGTTCTCTTTTTTTTCTGACCTTTTTTTTAACTTTTTTTCTCTCTCCCTCTTTCTAAACAAACTAGATAAGATGCAGATTGATGAGGACATCAATACCATTGTTACACCCACAGCCCCTACTGCTACATATACTGGACCAATTACTAGAGCTCGCGCACGCCAATTAAATTATCAGGTACTTTCGTTTCTTGGTAATGATTCTAATGTTCATGAGAATATGATGCGGCCTAAATTGGATACATTTGTTTTGCTTACAAATGAAGGCCCTAGCTTGGAGAAGGATGGACATTGGAGCAAGAACAAGCATGGAGATAATGCCATGCATAAGGGGAACAAACGGAGTTACAAGTGATGATTTCAGGACTTTGAAGCCACCATAATGGGTGCATGAAGCCTTGGACGAAATATACAAGATGCTACTTCATAAATGTCGTCCCGAGGCTATTCTAGGTGCGTCACCTTATTATTGAGCCAGGCCCATGTAATTTCGAAATACTTAAGTATAGGCTGTTTTTAGAGTCCGTATGTGTGGGAAACAAGAGTTAGGGTTGATTTGGACCCCTCCACCAAGGGCCACGAAATTCCCCTCTTCCTCCATATATACAGCCCTTAGGGCACCGTTTAGACCTTGGGTTTTGTTTAGATTAAAAGTTCGCCATAGCTGCAACTTCGCGTGCATTTCGTTTGTGTTCAACGACCGGACAAAGGCGTCACAGAACCCCACCTTGATCAATAAAGCTTTCATCTTATATTCGCAATATCCAGATTGCAATCTCGGTTTCTTGCTTGTTCTTCGTTTGCTCGCAGGAAAGCAGGCCCTCGTGGTCAGAGTTGATCGTGCTCGGCGTGGTCAATAACCCTCGGAAGTTGGTTTAGCGATTGCTAAGGCGCGACGTCTCAAGACGTAGTCGGATCGTCAAGGTCGACTCTCACACGAAGCGATAGCCACCATCTCATCGAAACATCGGGACACCTTTGCCTCTATCAAGTGGTATCAGATTTTCAGGTTGCTCGGTGAGATTTTACAGTTTTTCGTAGATTAGATCGAGTCTGTTCTTCATACCTAAAGTCCACGAAAAAGCCAGACAAAAAAAAATTAGGGTTAGTTCATCATATCCGAACCAATCGAGCCTTTGCATAATCTTTTTAGGGTTTTGCTTTGTTGAATTTGCGGTTGCATCGTCGTGTCAAGTTCTTTGGTCTTAGAGTCTAGTCTTTTAGAGTTTGAGTTACGGTCATAAGTTGTCACGCCGCCGCACCATCATCATCGCCTTGCCATCTACCACCATTGCTTATCCGCCACCGCTCGAATCCGTATCCATATACCACCACCAATCCGTATCCATATACCACCACCAATCCGTATCCATATACCACCACCAATCCGTATCCATATTCCACCACCGCTGCCATATACCACCACCATATATCCACCACCAATCCGAGTTCTTCTCATATTAGGTTTGTTTTGAGATCCATCTAGTTTCCGATTCGTGTTTCCTTCTTTGGAGTAGGTTTGGGAAAAAAAAAAAAAAAAAAAAGAGTCTGAAACCACCTCCGTTTAGGCCCAAAATTTTCCAAAAGCGTACTTGTCAAAAATTTTACGGCTACCCTATTTTAGGTGTTTCTAAGTGGATTGAGACGATCGCCGTTATAGAAAGTTTTTTTGACCCGTTTCGCTTTTTGGGTCAAGGCGTCAAAAAAAAAAAATTTTGGTCGAAAAAATTTCGTGCCCATCCTGTCGATTTGACACAGGAAGAGTTTTGAGACACTCGCCATTATAGTGATTTTAAAAAAAAAAAAAAAAAAAAAAAAAAAAAAAAAAAAAGCGGCAAAAAAAAAAAAAAAAAAGCGAAAAAAAAAAGTGTGCTTTTCCGTTGTTTCCGTGCGGCGCCGTGATTTTGTTAGTGTTCTAGGCTCGCGTCTCTAAGTCTAGCCTAGGACCGACCTGAAAGCGTTTATTCAACTTTGCAGAATTGTGTGCTTTTGTTACCATATTATAAGCCTTCCAGCTCCATACATCTACATCGTGCGTTTGACTCTTTCGCTCTATCCAAGCTTTGAGAGTTTTGACTACAGGCGATCACCTTTCTCTTTGGGTAGCACTGGGAATTTGAGATTTGCCTTGGATTTGTCCACCACCACCACCACCACTTCCTAGAGTCAGCCGAATCATATTCTTGTGCGTTTTATTCAACTTTGCATCTCGAATTGATTATTGCGGTGGGACCCTTTTGTTACCATATTATAAGCCTTCCCAGCTCCACATACATCTACATCGTGCGCTTGACTCACCCCGGTAATCGCTCTATACAAGCTTTGACGGAGTTTTGACTACATCGGTTGATCACAGCCCTGGGTAAGAGCTGTAAGTGTCCCTCTTGAGATTTGCCAACAAATGATATACCACCACTCCTTCCTAGTAGTCGGGGAGGATGATTATGTGAGCTATTACGCTATGAGGTTGATCAACATCGAAGACGTGCAACCGATGGACAAACCAATTAGATAGATAGCGCTACATGATAAGTTTCAACAAATGATGAGTGGGCAGGTGGACGATGTGCTAAATAGATTTGAAGAGGCCATGGAGAAGATAGATGGCATTGAGAAGGCGTTCAAACGAAGCTCGATATCAAGTTTAATGAATTGCTCATGCGTCTACCACCACCACCATGGCTGCACCTAACGCACCTCTACTACAACAACACGGACTACCTCCACATGGAAACAGCCCTCCGCCGAGCTTCCGTGTCCCTCTTCACTGGCCAAGCCTTGCTTTGTTGATATACATGGCTCCTGCCTGCTGCGGCGGGGAGGATGATTATGTGAGAGCTTACGAGGATGAGGTTGATCAACATCGAATACGTGCAACCACCAGCACCACAACCACCAGGTCGTCCACATGCAAATAATGGCGATGTTGGGCTCCCCTTGGTACGAGATCATGACCATCTCCTAAACTGAAATTGAATATTCCACCATTTGAGGGTAGATATGTTCTGATATATATCTTACTTGGGAATTAGAAACTGAACAACGATTTACATGTTTACAATATCACGAGGAGAGCGTGTTCTGCTGCTGTTTGTGCTTTCACTAGCTTTGCATGTGTTTGGTGGTCGAACATTGTAGATTATATCCTGTTCCAGCTACTTGGGCTGCTTTGAAAACTGCTATGCGTGCTCGTTGGGTTCCTCCATATTATCAACGTGAATTACTTCAAAAATTGCAGCGCTTAAGACAAGGAAAAATTCGGTGAAGAATATTATCAGGAATTACAAACTGGCTTGATTAGATGTGGTATTGTTGAGGAAAATGAAGCTATGCTTGCACGTTTTCGGGTGGATTAAAGAGAGATTCAAACTATTCTAGACTACAAGGATTATAATAATATCACTCGATTATTCCATCTTGCTTGTAAAGCTGAGCGTGAAGTGCAGGATCGTGGCGTTATAGCGGACTAACTTTTCTGCAGGTCGACCTTCATCATGGACACCACGTGCATCATCTACTTCCACACGTTCTACTACACCGGCACCTCCGCCGGCTGCCACCTCCAACCGTGATACAAGAAAGCAGGCACAACCACCACTATCGCCAAGAGCACACTGCTGGGCCTACAGAGCTCTTCTTCTTCCATGGCGTCAACAGGCACACAAGTGATATTATTTGTCGTCGTTGTAAGGGAAGAGGACATTTTTGAGAGAATGCCAATCTCAGCGTGTGATGATTGCTCACGAGGATGGTGGGTATGAGTCCGCTAGTGACTATGATGAAGAGACTTTGGCTCTTATTACACATGAAGAACACGGTGGAGATGATTCGATCTTGAGGCGCAATACATGGCTCTTGAAGATCTTTGACAGTACGAATGTTTAGTTGCTCAACGTGTTTTGAGTGTGCAGGTTACACAAGCTGAGCAAAATCAGAGGCATAACTTGTTCCATACAAAGGGAGTTGTGAAGGAGCGTTCTATTCAGCGTCATCATAGATGGAGGAGCTGCAACAACTTGGCTAGCATGGATATGGTGGAGAAGCTTTCTCTCACCACAAGACCACATCCACATCCTTACTACATCCAATGGTTCAACAACAGCGGCAAGGTTAAGGTAACACGTCTTTGTTCGTGTGCATTTTAGTATCTCTACATATGCTGATTATGTTGATTGTGATGTGGTACCTATGCAAGCATGTTCCTTATTACTTGGTAGACCATGGCAATTTGATAAAATTCTGTACACCATGGTAGAAACAATCAGTATACTCTTGTTCACAAGGATAAAAATATTACTTTGCTTCCTATGACTCCTGATTCCATTTTGAAAGATGATATTAATAGAGCTAATAAAGCAAAACAGGAGAAAAATAAGAGTGAAAATCAGATTGTGGCAAAAGAATTTGAGCAACAAATGAAGCCTAATAATAAACCATCTAATGTTGCTTCTGAAATTAAACTGAAAAGTGCATGTTTATTTGCCACCAAATCTGATATTGATGCGCTAGAACCAATACCATTGTTACACCCACAGCCCCTACTGCTACATATACTGGACCAATTACTAGAGCTCGCGCACGCCAATTAAATTATCAGGTACTTTCGTTTCTTGGTAATGATTCTAATGTTCATGAGAATATGATGCGGCCTAAATTGGATACATTTGTTTTGCTTACAAATGAAGGCCCTAGCTTGGAGAAGGATGGACATTGGAGCAAGAACAAGCATGGAGATAATGCCATGCGCAAGGGGAACAAGAACGGAGTTACAAGTGATGATTTCAGGACTTTGAAGCCACCATAATGGGTGCATGAAGCCTTGGACGAAATATACAAGATGCTACTTCATAAATGTCGTCCCGAGGCTATTCTAGGTGCTGCGTCACCTTATTATTGGGCCAGGCCCATGTAATTTCGAAATACTTAAGTATAGGCTGTTTTAGAGTCCGTATGTGGGGAAACAAGAGTTAGGGTTGATTTGGACCCCTCCACCAAGGGCCACGAAATTCCCCTCTTCCTCCATATATACAGCCCTTAGGGCACCGTTTAGACCTTGGGTTTTGTTTAGATTAAAGTTCGCCATAGCTGCAACTTGCGCGTGCCGTTTGTGTTCAACGACTGGACAAAGGCGCCACAGAACCCCACCTTGATCAATAAAGCTTTCATCTTATATTCGCAATATCCAGATTGCAATCTCAGTTTCTTGCTTGTTCTTCGTTTGCTCGCAGGAAGCAGGCCCTCGTGGTCGAGGTTGATCGTGCTCGGCGTGGTCAATAACCCTCGGAAGTTGGTTTAGCGATTGCTAAGGCGCGACGTCTCGACGTTAAAGTCGGATCGTCAAGGTCGACTCCACGAAGCGATAGCCACCATCTCATCGAAACATCGGGACACCTTTGCCTCTATCACAGATTGGATCAAGTGAAGATATGAATGATCTCAACTATGATTATGACAATGAACGGTGGGTAGCACGTGGTGGAAATTGATGGATGGATGGTGGTCAATGGAAGGGATAACGATGCAGCGGCGGCGTGACTAATGTGAACAGAACTCGACACTCTAAACGAACTAGACACTAAGACCAGCAACTCGACACGACGATGCAACCGATAATTCAATAATGCAAACAATGAAAAGAAAACTGCAAAGGCTCAGACTTGCTTGGACAAAGGATGAATAGATCTAACTTTTTTTGTGGCTTTTTCTTGGACAATAGGTAAGAAAATAAATCTAATCTAGTGATAATTGGAAATTCTCACCGAGCAACCTGAAAACGGATACCACTTAATAGAGGCGAGGGTCCCGATCTTTCGATGAGATGATAACTATCGATTTGGTGGAGACGACTTTAACGATCCGACTACAAACGTGCACGACGTTGTGCCTTAGCAATCGCTAAACCAATCTCCCGAGGTTACTGACGATGCTGGAAACACAATCAGCCTGACCACGAAGGTCTATTCCTGCAAGCAATCGAAGAACGAGCAAGAATATGATAAAGCAATCTGAATATTGCGAATATAAGAGGAAAGCTTTATTAATGAAGGTGGGGTTCTGTGACGCCTTGGTCTGGTCGTTGAACACAAACGAAGTACGCGAAGTTGCAGCTATGGCAAACTTTTAATCTAAACAAAACCCAAGGAAAAAAGCTACTAGATGGATCTACTTATAGAGGAGCAAGGGGTGGCAGCCAAGGAGGTGGGAGGACGTCCCAAGGCAGCCTAAAACTAACCCTAGGTCGTACAAGGCCAATGGGCCCAAGTGGAGGTGACGTAACACCTTTGGACTTGTAGTTTGACTCGGATTCTGGTGCAGCGTCAGATTGTTTCATCCATAACTCAACGCTCCGGTCGGATTTTAAGGTGATTCCAATTGGGTTGGAAAAAGCATGAAATCTACTTTCCAACAAAAAAAGAATCACCCAATTCGGAGTCCGTATGAAAAAGTTGTTGGCGTTTTGAGTCAGGTATGTCTGTGCAGTCCGAATCTGAATCCAGAACATGAGAGACTTGGACTCTATCTTCTCTTGGCCCAAAAGTGACGTGAGAGGACTTTTTGAACAGCACCTAAACTTCTCCTTTTCGCTTATCTTCATATGTGTATTGTACAAATGTCCCATACACCTGCAATTAGACAAAACACAAAAGTATGTGAAGTATTTTTGTTCTGGATAACATAAACAGATTATTGAATAGTTTGCACTAGAAATCACCTGACAAATATGCATGTATGCAATATTTTTGGTCTTATCCAAGGTAGTCATGTCCTTATCAACAGTACTCCTATTTGTTTTCTGAAGATATCTCTTTGCTGAACGACAGACAACCAATGTACCATGTACTGGCGACTGGATTTATTCTGGGTGTTCCCCAATCATGTGGTGCCAGTTTGTCACTTGGTTCGAATTATATCAAAGGGTTTTACCCTCCTCGTGTCTGACAGTGCAGAAGAAAGTTCTCAAGCATGGAGTAGAGTCAATTTTGTATGGTAAATTTGTTGGAGATATGCCCTAGAGGCAATCATGTATGATGATATTTCCTATGTGTTTATGAATAAAGATAGTCCTTGGACATTATCAATGATGTGTATCGGCAAGTCACGTGATTTGTTTGTGGGACTATGCATTGTATGATGACTGTCCTAAAAGGTCCCTAGTCGAAAGGGCTGTGTGGAATGCAGAATGACTACACTAGCATATGACACGGTCGATGGCTTGGTCTCACTAGCCATGGAGCATTGGATGCTAACCGGATAATATGGACTTGGAAGGATCTGGTCGGATTCGACGTAGTCGGAGCCGAGTCGAGATAAGGTCCGAGTCGGACAGACCAAACTATGAGACGCAGCGATATGTCATCTGTGAGTCTCTAGTACAACATACGTTCTATGTCCTAAGACACGAGCTGGTGCATGTACTCGGGATGGTGACAGACTTGCTTTGGGCCGACCAAAGCGCTACTCCGTGTTGGGTAGTTACAAAGGTAGGTTCTGGGCTTGTCGGACCCATGCTTTGCGAGACATGGTCGAGCAAGATGGGATTGCCCCTCCGATCGGAGAGATATACTCTGGGCCCCTCGTGTGATCCGACCAGGATAAGCATGGCCATGCGACAAGGATTATGAGATAATCCGGATAGTGGTCGACATCACTGGAACCAGAAAGAGGTCGAGCTAGCACAAGGATGACAGAATCACCTTGAGTTCGACAACGTATATCGTGTGGTAAAAGGAATGGAAGTGTGATGTACAGGTTCACTATCCAGCTTCATAGTCTGCTTGGTGTTCGGCATGCCTTGCTAGAGGTTGCTACCAACCGTACAGTTCAGAGGTGATCCGAACTGCGACCAAGCCGACTTGAACCTAAGGGGTCGCGCGCTTAAGGGAAGGAACCTACGAGGTCGGTTCCGAGGACACTGGTCGGATGTGATCCGAGCTGTATTCGGATTGTGGCCGAGTAGACTTATGGGCTTTTAGGGTCCGTGCGAGGCCCAAGTGTTGAGGTCGCGACGGACGCCTATATATAAAGTGGGGTGTTGCACACTCATGCGATTGATTGCTTCGGCGCTGTCACTAGGGTTAGCATGTGTTGCGAATAGACACCTCCGCTCGCCGCCGGTTGTGTGATCGGACCTAGCAATCCGCCGCACGACGTTCCTCCTGCACGCGCGGATACCATTAGAGGCGGTGCACTTGCGCCGCTCTGGCGAACCTGTACGTGGGAACCGACGACCAGCTGCTCGAGGGAGATCGGACAAGGAGGAGACGATCCACGCAGACGCTCTTCCCCAACTCTTCTTCCGCTGCACGACACTGCACGTCTAGTGGTAACGAACTGTGATCCATATCTCGTTGCATGTTCTTGGTTGTTCTGCGCGTAGGAAAATTTTAATTTGCAGTCGACGCACCCTACCGTAGAACCCAACAAAATTTGGTGAATGAACAGTCAATAGTGTAGTGATTTAAGGAGGAAATCATTGTCTGCCATCTTCTGAACATCATTACCTTACAGTTATCCGGCTGGATTTGGTGAATGAACAGTCAACAGTATACATAAATTTAGATGTTTATATGGTCGCTGGGTTCTCATAGTATACCGTTTGAGGGGTTCATCGTGCTGCAGTAGCTCTAGGCAGAGCATGGCATGTTACTACCATAGAGGTACCCAAATATGTAGGTGTAGTTTGTGTTTTTATTTGTTCACACTATCATTGTATTGCTCAATTAGACAATTAGTGTTTATGAAGAAGAAGAATAAACCCTTTGCTGCTTGCCGTTATACTGTATTCACCGCTTCTTTGTTGTACTTGTGATGATGTTGTACTTGTGATGATGCTACTTGTGATCTTACGAAATGACCCATTGGCGACTTCATTACGCGGGGATAATGATTTTGCAGGTACCCCAAGAGGCCCTTGAGTTTGCCGGAATGTCGATTAACTTCCATTCCGTCAAATTCGGGTACTCCATATGTCCTATTTTCAGCAAAGGTCATGCTGAAATTTTCCGTGAATTTTAGCATGACCTTGCTAAAAATAGGACATATGGGGTACTTGCGACTAATGCATGGGCTGATAGAGGCAAAGGTGTCCCGATGTTTCGATGAGATGGTGGCTATCGTTTATGTGGGAGTCGACCTTGACGATCCGACTACGAACGTGCGAGACGTCGCGCCTTAGCAATCGCTAAACCAACTTCCGAGGGTTATTGACCACGCCGGAGCACGATCAACCTGACCACGAGGGCCTGTTTCCTGCGAGCAAACGAAGAACAAGAAACAAACTGAGATTGCAATCTGGATATTGCGAATATAAGATGAAAGCTTTATTGATCAAGGTGGGGTTACTGTGACGCCTTGGTGCAGTCGTTGAACACAAGCGAAATGCGTGAAGTTGCAGCTATGGCGAACTTTTAATCTAAACAAAACCCAAGGTCTAAACGGTGCCCTAAGGGCTGTATATATGGAGGAAGAGGGGGGGAATTTCGTGGCCCTTGGTGGAGGGGTCCGAAATCAACCCTAACTCTTGTTTCCCACACATACGGACTCTAAAACAGCCTATACTTAAGTATTTCGAAATTACATGGGCCTGGCCCAATAATAAGGTGACGCAGCACCTAGAATAGCCTATGGACGAATATTATGAAGGGGCATCTTGTATATTTCGTCCAAGGCCTCATGCACTCATTAGGGTGGCTTCAAAGTCCTGGAATCATCACTTGTAACTCCGTTCTCGTTCTCCTTGCGCATGCCAACATCTCCATGCTTGAACTTGCTCCAAGGTTCATCTTTCTTGTCCATGGTAGGCCCTTCATTTGTAAGCAAAACAAATGTATCCAATTTAGGCAGCATCATATTCTCATGAACATTGGAATCGTTACCAAGAAGCGAAAGTACACGATAATTCAATTGGCGATGCGCGAGCTCTAGTAATTGGTCCAGTATGTATAGCAGCAGGGGCTGTGGGTGTAACAATGGTATTGATGTCCTCATCATCCTCCCCTTCTTGAAATGAAGTCGTCCTCGACTGAAGCTCATCTTCCTCACCCAAATAAGGCTTCAAATCTGCAATGTTAAAAGTGGGACTAACCCCAAAATCTGCAGGCAGCTCAAGTTTATATGCATTATCATTTATTTTCTCTAACACCTTAAATGGACCATCAGCACGTGGCATTAGCTTTGATTTGCGCAAATTAGGAAACCTATCCTTACGCAAATGTAACCAAACAAGATCTCCAGGTGCAAAGACAACATGTTTTCTACCCTTATCTCCAGCAAGTTTATATTTAGCATTCATACACTCAATGTTTTCCTTAGTTAACTCATGCATTTTTAAAATCAATTCAGCACGTTCTTTAGCATCAAAATTAACCTTCTCCGAAGATGGAAGAGGCAACAAATCAATAGGTGCACGAGGTAGGAAGCCATACACAATTTCAAAAGGGCACATCTTAGTAGTAGAATGCAATGAACGATTATAAGCAAATTCAATATGAGGCAAGCATTCTTCCCACATTTTCTTATTATTCTTCAAAATAGCCCTAAGCATAGTAGACAATGTTCTATTGACTACTTCAGTTTGTCCATCAGTTTGGGGGTGACAAGTAGTACTAAAAAGCAGTTTAGTCCCCAACTTAGCCCATAAACATCTCCAAAAGTGGCTAAGAAATTTAGTATCACTGATGAGGACATCAATACCATTGTTACACCCACAGCCCCTACTGCTACATATACTGGACCAATTACTAGAGCTCGCGCACGCCAATTAAATTATCAGGTACTTTCGTTTCTTGGTAATGATTCTAATGTTCATGAGAATATGATGCTGCCTAAATTGGATACATTTGTTTTGCTTACAAATGAAGGCCCTAGCTTGGAGAAGGATGGACATTGGAGCAAGAACAAGCATGGAGATAATGCCATGCATAAGGAGAACAAACGGAGTTACAAGTGATGATTCAGGACTTTGAAGCCACCCTAATGAGTGCATGAGGCCTTGGACGAAATATACAAGATGCCACTTCATAATATTCGTCCATAGGCTATTCTAGGTGCTGCGTCACCTTATTATTGGGCCAGGCCCATGTAATTTCGAAATACTTAAGTATAGGCTGTTTTAGAGTCCGTATGTGTGGGAAACAAGAGTTAGGGTTGATTTGGACCCCTCCACCAAGGGCCACGAAATTCCCCCTCTTCCTCCATATATACAGCCCTTAGGGCACCGTTTAGACCTTGGGTTTTGTTTAGATTAAAAGTTCGCCATAGCTGCAACTTGGCGATTTCGTTTGTGTTCCACGACCGGACAAAGGCGCCACAGAACCCCACCTTGATCAATAAAGCTTTCATCTTATATTCGCAATATCCAGATTGCAATCTCAGTTTCTTGCTTGTTCTTCGTTTGCTCGCAGGAAGCAGACCCTCGTGGTCGAGTTGATCGTGCTCGGCGTGGTCAATAACCTCTCGGAGTTGGTTTAGCGATTGCTAAAGGCGCGGCGTCCTCGCCACGATCGTAGTCGGATCGTCAAGGTCGACTCCCGTAAGCGAAAACCACATCTCATCGAAAGGCGGGACACCTTTGCCTCTATCAAGTGGTATCAGATTTCCAGGTTGCTCGGTGAGATTTTCTAGTTTTTCGTAGTTTAGATCGAGTCTGTTCTTCATACCTATTGTCCACGAAAAAGCCACAAAAAAAAATTAGAGTTAGTTCATCATATCCGAACCAATCTGAGCCTTTGCATAATCTTTTTAGGGTTTTTGCTTTGTTGAATTTGCGGTTGCATCGTCGTGTCAAGTTGCTGGTCTTAGAGTCTAGTCTTTTAGAGTTTGAGTTACGGTCATAAGTTGTCACGCCGCCGCACCATCATCATCGCCTTGCCATCTACCACCATTGCTTATCCGCCACCGCTCTGAATCCGTATCCATATACCACCACCGCTACCATATACCACCACCGCTGTCATATACCACCACCATATATCCACCACCAATCCGAAGTTCCTTGCATATTAGGTTTTTTTGAGATCCATCTAGTTTCGATTCGTGTTTCCTTGCCGGAGTAGGTTTCGGAAAAAAAAAAAAAGTCTGGAAACCACCCTCCGTTTAGGCCCAAAATTTTCCAAAAACGTACTTGTCAAAAAAATTTCTGGCTATCCTATTTTTAGGTGTTTCTAAGTGGATTGAGACAGTCGCCGTTATAGAAAGTTTTTTTTGACCCGTTTCCAGTTTTGGGTCAGGCAAGTAAAAAAAAATTTTTTTGGTCGAAAAATTTCGTGCCCATCTGTCGGTTTGACTGGGAAGAGTTTTGAGACACTCGCCATTATAGTGATTTTTCGCAAAAAAAAAAAAAAAAAAGCAGCGAAAAAAAAGCAGCAAAAAAAAAAAGAGAAAAAAAATTCAGAGTGTGCTTTTCCGTTGTTTACGTGCAGCGCCGTGATTTTGTTAGTGTTCTAGGCTCGCGTCTCTAGCACGGTCTAGCCTAGGACCAGACAAGATCTGCGTCGTTGAGCGTTTATTCAACTTTGCATCTCTGAATTGATTATTGCTAACCATTTTTGCTACCATATTATAAGCCTTCCCAGCTCCACATACATCTACATCGTGCGTTTGACTCTCCACAGTAATCGCTCTATCCAAGCTTTGAGAGTTTTGACTACATCGGTTCTTCGATCACCTTTCTTCTTGGGTAAGGCTGGTAAGAATTTGAGATTTGCTCGACGGATTTGTGACGTCCACCACACCACCACCACCACTTCCTAGTAGTCTGTCAATCATATTCTTGTGTGTTTCTATTGCTGCTAACCATGGCAGGATCACAAGCCAGCGAGACTGACCGGGAGAACATGACAAACAAAGCGCTACATGATAAGTTTCAACAAATGATGAGTGGGCAGGTGGACGATGTGCTAAATAGATTTGAAGAGGCCATGGAGAAGATAGATGGCATTGAGAAGGCGTTGAAACAAAGCTCGATAACAAGTTTAATGAATTGCTCGCGTCTACCACCACCACCACGGCTGCACCTAACGCACCTCTACTACAACAACACGGACTACCTCCACATCGCGAATCAGCCCTCCACCGAGCTTCCCGTGTCCCTCTTCAGCTGGCCAAGCTGCTGTCTGCTGCTGTTGATATTCATGGCTCCTGCTGCTGCGGTGGGGAGGATGATTATGTGAGAGCTTACGAGGATGAGGTTGATCAACATCGAACTACGTGCAACCACCAGCACCACAACCACCAGGTCGTCCACATGCAAATAATGGCAATGTTGGGCTCCCTTCAGTACGAGATCATGACCATCTCCTAAACTGAAATTGAATATTCCACCATTTGAGGGTAGATATGTTCCTGATATATATCTTACTTGGGAGTTAGAAACTGAACAACGATTTACATGTTTACAATATCCCGAGGAGAGACGTGTTCTGCTGCTGTTTGTGCTTTCACTAGCTTTGCATGTGTTTGGTGGTGCGAACATTGTAGATTATATCCTGTTCCAGCTACTTGGGCTGCTTTGAAAACTGCTATGCGTACTCGTTGGGTTCCACCATATTATCAACGTGAATTACTTCAAAAATTGCAGCGCTTAAGACAAGGAAAAATTCGGTGAAGAATATTATCAGGAATTACAAACTGGCTTGATTAGATGTGGTATTGTTGAGGAGAATGAAGCTATGCTTGCACGTTTTCGGGTGGATTAAATAGAGATTCAGACCATTCTAGACTACAAGGATTATAATAATATCACTCGATTATTCCATCTTGCTTGTAAAGCTGAGCGTGAAGTGCAGGATCGGCAGGCCTTGGCGCGGACTAACTTTTCTCGCAGGTCGACCTTCATCATGGACACCACGTGCATCATCTACTTCCACGTTCTACTACACGGCACCTCCGTCGGCTGCCACCTCCAACCGTGATACAAGAAAGCAGGCACAACCACCACTATCGCCAAGAGTACACCTGCTGGGCCTACACAGAGCTCTTCTTCTTCCATGGCGTCAACAGGGCACACAAGTGATATTATTTGTCGTCGTTGTAAGGGAAGAGGACATTTTTGAGAGAATGCCAATCTCAGCGTGTGATGATTGCTACCGAGGATGGTGGGTATGAGTCCGCTAGTGACTATGATGAAGAGACTTTGGCTCTTATTACACATGAAGAACACGGTGGAGATGATTCGATCTGAGACGCAATACATGGCTCTTTGAAGATCTTTGACAGTATGAATGTTTAGTTGCTCAACGTGTTTTGAGTGTGCAGGTTACACAAGCTGAGCAAAATCAGAGGCATAACTTGTTCCATACAAAGGGAGTTGTGAAGGAACGTTCTATTAGCGTCATCATAGATGGAGGAGCTGCAACAACTTGGCTAGCATGGATATGGTGGAGAAGCTTTCTCTCACCACAAGACCACATCCACATCCTTACTACATCCAATGGTTCAACAACAGCGGCAAGGTTAAGGTAACACGTCTTGTTCGTGTGCATTTTAGTATCTCTACATATGCTGATTATGTTGATTGTGATGTGGTACCTATGCAAGCATGTTCCTTATTACTTGGTAGACCATGGCAATTTGATAAAAATTCTGTACACCATGGTAGAAACAATCAGTATACTCTTGTTCACAAGGATAAAAATATTACTTTGCTTCCTATGACTCTGATTCCATTTTGAAAGATGATATTAATAGAGCTAATAAAGCAAAACAGGAGAAAAATAAGAGTGAAAATCAGATTGTGGCAAAAGAATTTGAGCAACAAATGAAGCCTAATAATAAACCATCTAATGTTGCTTCTGAAATTAAACTGAAAAGTGCATGTTTATTTGCCACCAAATCTGATATTGATGAGCTAGATTCTAGCAAATCTGTTTGCTATGCTTTTGTGTGCAAAGAGGCATTATTTTCATTCGAGGACGTGCCTTCCTCTTTGCCCCCGCTGTCACTAACATTTTGCGGGAGTTCGCCGACGTCTTCCCACAAGGCGTGCCACCGGATTACCACCTATTCGAGGATTGAGCATCAAATTGACTTAATTCCGGTGCATCGCTACCCAACCGCGCACCATACCGTACCAATCCGGAGGAGACGAAGGAGATTATCGTCAAATACAGGAGCTGCTCGACAAAGGTTATATACGCGAATCTCTTAGTCCTTGTGCTGTTCCTATTATACTAGTGCCTAAAAAGGATGGTACGTCGGCGTATGTGTGTTGATTGTAGAGGCATTAATAATATTACTATTCGTTATCGTCATCCTATTCCTAGGCTAGATGATATGCTTGATGAATTGAGTGGCTCTACAATATTCTCCAAAGTTGATTTGCGTAGTGGATACCATCAAATTCGTATGAAATTGGGAGATGAATGGAAAACAGCATTTAAAACTAAGTTTGGATTATATGAGTGGTTAGTCATGCCTTTTGGGTTAACTAATGCACCTAGTACTTTCATGAGATTAATGAGCGAAGTTTTACGTGCTTTCATTGGACGATTTGTGGTAGTTTACTTTGATGATATACTGATTTATAGCAAATCTTTGGAAGAACATTTGGAACATTTACGTGCTGTTTTTAATGCTCTCGTGATGCACGTTTGTTTGGTAACCTTGGGAAGTGCACCTTTTGCACCGACCGAGTATCTTTTCTTGGCTATGTTGTTACTCCACAGGAATTGAAGTTGATAAAGCCAAGATTGAAGCTATTGAGAGTTGGCGCAGCCCAAAGCGGTCACACAAGTGAGGAGTTTTCTTGGACTCGCTGGTTTCTATAGGCGTTTTGTGAGAGACTTTAGCACCATTGCTGCACCTCTCAATGAGCTTACAAAGAAGGATGTGCCTTTTGTTTGGGGTACCGCATGGGAAGAAGCCTTCACGGTATTGAAAGATAAGTTGACACATGCTCCTTTACTCCAACTTCGACTTTAATAAGACTTTTGAGCTTGAATGTGATGCTAGTGGAATTGGATTAGGAGGTGTGTTATTACAAGATGGCAAACCTGTTGCATACTTTTACGAAAAATTGAGTGGGCCTAGTCTGAACTATTCTACTTATGACAAAGAATTATATGCTCTTGTTAGGACTTTAGAGACATGGCAACATTATTTATGGCCCAAAGAATTTGTTATACATTCTGATCATGAATCTTTGAAACATATTAAAAGTCAAGCTAAACTGAATCGTAGACATGCTAAATGGGTTGAATTCATTGAGACTTTCCCTTATGTCATTAAACACAAGAAGGGTAAAGAAAATGTTATTCTTGATGCTTTGTCTCGTCGATATACTATGCTTTCACAACTTGACTTCAAAATATTTGGTTTGGAGACCATCAAAGATCAATATGTGCATGATGTTGATTTTAAAGATGTAATGCAGAATTGTAAAGAAGGAAGAACATGGAACAAGTTCGTTATTAATGATGGTTTTGTGTTCCGTGCTAACAAGCTATGCATTCTGCTAGCTCTGTTCGTCTTTTGTTGTTGCAGGAGGCGCATGGAGGAGGATTAATGGGACACTTTGGCGTCAAGAAGGCGGAGGATATACTTGCTACACATTTCTTTTGGCCAAAGATGAGGACGGGATGTTGAGCGTTTTGTTGCTCGCTGCACTACATGTCAAAAAGCTAAGTCACGACTCAATCCTCATGGTTTATATATGCCTTTGCCTGTGCCTAGTGTTCCTTGGGAGGATATATCTATGGACTTTGTTTTAGGTTTACCTCGAACAAAGAAGGGAGGATAGCATATTTGTTGTCGTGGATAGATTCTCGAAAATGGCACACTTTATACCATGTCATAAAAGCGATGATCTTTGTTAATGTTGCTGATTTGTTCTTTCGTGAAATTATTCGCTTGCATGGTGTGCCAAATACTATTGTTTCAGATCGTGATACTAAATTTCTTAGCCACTTTTGGAGATGTTTATGGGCTAAGTTGGGGACTAAACTGCTTTTTAGTACTACTTGTCACCCCAAACTGATGGACAAACTGAAGTAGTCAATAGAACATTGTCTACTATGCTTAGGGCTGTTTTGAAGAATAATAAGAAAATGTGGGAAGAATGCTTGCCATATTGAATTTCTTATAATCGTTCATTGCATTCTACAACTAAGATGTGCCCTTTTGAAATTGTGTATGGCTTCCTACCGTGCACCTATTGATTTGCTTATAATCGATTTTAAAAGTGCATGAGATAACTAAGGAAAACATTGAGCGTATGAATGCTAAATATAAACTTCTTTGGAGATAAGGGTAAATTGGATACATTTGTTTTGCTTACAAATGAAGGCCCTAGCTTCGAGGAGAAGGATGGACATTGGAGCAAGAACAAGCATGGAGATAATGCCATGCGCATTGTTAAGGAGAACAAGAACGGAGTTACAAGTGATGATTCCATGGACTTTGAAGCCACCCTAATGAGTGCATGAGGCCTTGGACGAAATATACAAGATGTCACTTCATAATATTCGTCCATAGGCTATTCTAGGTGCTGCGTCACCTTATTATTGGGCCAGGCCCATGTAATTTCGAAATACTTAAGTATAGGCTGTTTTAGAGTCCGTATGTGGGGAAACAAGAGTTAGGGTTGATTTGGGACCCCTCCACCAAGGGCCACGAAATTCCCCCTCTTCCTCCATATATACAGCCCTTAGGGCACCGTTTAGACCTTGGGTTTTGTTTAGATTAAAAGTTCGCCATAGCTGCAACTTCGCGTACTTCGTTTGTGTTCCACGACCAGACAAAGGCGTCACAGAACCCCACCTTGATCAATAAAGCTTTCATCTTATATTCGCAATATCCAGATTGCAATCTCAGTTTCTTGCTTGTTTTTCGTTTGCTCGCAGGAAACAGACCCTCGTGGTCAGGTTGATCGTGCTCCGGCGTGGTCAATAACCTCTCGGAGTTGGTTTAGCGATTGCTAAGGCGCGACGTCCTCGCACGATCGTAGTCGGATCGTCAAGGTCGACTCCCACAGAAGCGAAAACCACATCTCATCGAAAGACGGGACACCTTTGCCTCTATCAATCACGATCTGAAACAATAGTATTTGGCACACCATGCAAGCGAATAATTTCACGAAAGAACAAATCAGCAACATTAACAGCATCATCGCTTTTATGACATGGTATAAAGTGTGCCATTTTCGAGAATCTATCCACGACAACAAATATGCTATCCCTCCCCTTCTTTGTTCGAGGTAAACCTAAAACAAAGTCCATAGATATATCCTCCCAAGGAACACTAGGCACAGGCAAAGGCATATATAAACCATGAGGATTGAGTCGTGACTTAGCTTTTTGACATGTAGTGCAGCGAGCAACAAAACGCTCAACATCCCGTCTCATCTTTGGCCAAAAGAAATGTGTAGCAAGTATATCCTCCGTCTTCTTGACGCCAAAGTGTCCCATTAATCCTCCTCCATGCGCCTCCTGCAACAACAAAAGACGAACAGAGCTAGCAGGAATGCATAGCTTGTTAGCACGGAACACAAAACCATCATTAATAACGAACTTGTTCCATGTTCTTCCTTCTTTACAATTCTGCATTACATCTTTAAAATCAGCATCATGCACATATTGATCTTTGATGGTCTCCAAACCAAATATTTTGAAGTCAAGTTGTGAAAGCATAGTATAGCGACGAGACAAAGCATCAGCAATAACATTTTCTTTACCCTTCTTGTGTTTAATGACATAAGGGAAAGTCTCAATGAATTCAACCCATTTAGCATGCCTAGGATTCAGTTTAGCTTGACTTTTAATATGTTTCAAAGATTCATGATCAGAATGTATAACAAATTCTTTGGGCCATAAATAATGTTGCCATGTCTCTAAAGTCCGAACAAGAGCATATAATTCTTTGTCATAAGTAGAATAGTTCAGACTAGGCCCACTCAATTTTTCAGAAAAGTATGCAACAGGTTTGCCATCTTGTAATAACACACCTCCTAATCCAATTCCACTAGCATCACATTCAAGCTCAAAAGTCTTATTAAAGTCAGGAAGTTGGAGTAAAGGAGCATGTGTCAACTTATCTTTCAATACCGTGAAGGCTTCTTCCTGCGGTACCCCAAACAAAAGGCACATCCTTCTTTGTAAGCTCATTGAGAGGTGCAGCAATGGTGCTAAAGTCTCTCACAAAACGCCTATAGAAACCAGCGAGTCCAAGAAAACTCCTCACTTGTGTGACCGTTTTGGGCTGCGGCCAACTCTCAATAGCTTCAATCTTGGCTTTATCAACTTCAATTCCTGTGGAGTAACAACATAGCCAAGAAAAGATACTCGGTCGGTGCAAAAGGTGCACTTCCCAAGGTTACCAAACAAACGTGCATCACGTAGAGCATTAAAAACAGCACGTAAATGTTCCAAATGTTCTTCCAAAGATTTGCTATAAATCAGTATATCATCAAAGTAAACTACCACAAATCGTCCAATGAAAGCACGTAAAACTTCGTTCATTAATCTCATGAAAGTACTAGGTGCATTAGTTAACCCAAAAGGCATGACTAACCACTCATATAATCCAAACATAGTTTTAAATGCTGTTTTCCATTCATCTCCCAATTTCATACGAATTTGATGGTATCCACTCATAAATCAACTTTGGAGAATATTGTAGAGCCACTCAATTCATCAAGCATATCATCTAGCCTAGGAATAGGATGACGATAACGAATAGTAATATTATTAATGCCTCTACAATCAACACACATACGCCGACGTACCATCCTTTTTAGGCACTAGTATAATAGGAACAGCACAAGGACTAAGAGATTCGCAGTATATAACCTTTGTCGAGCAGCTCCTGTACTTTGACGATAATCTCCTTCGTCTCCTCCGGATTGGTACGGTATGGTGCACGGTTGGGTAGCGATGCACCGGGAATTAAGTCAATTTGATGCTCAATCCTCGAATAGGTGGTAATCCGGTGGCACGCCTTGTGGGAAGACGTCGCGAACTCCCTGCAAAATGTTAGTGACAGCGAGGGGCAAAGAGGAAGGCACGTCCTCGAATGAAAATAATGCCTCTTTGCACACAAAAGCATAGCAAACAGATTTGCTAGAATCTAGCTCATCAATATCAGATTTGGTGGCAAATAAACATGCACTTTTCAGTTTAATTTCAGAAGCAACATTAGATGGTTTATTATTAGGCTTCATTTGTTGCTCAAATTCTTTTGCCACAATCTGATTTTCACTCCTATATTTCTCCTGTTTTGCTTTATTAGCTCTATTAATATCATCTTTCAAAATGGAATCAGGAGTCATAGGAAGCAAAGTAATATTTTTATCCTTGTGAACAAGAGTATACTGATTGTTTCTACCATGGTGTACAGAATTTTTATCAAATTGCCATGGTCTACCAAGTAATAAGGAACATGCTTGCATAGGTACCACATCACAATCAACATAATCAGCATATGTAGAGATACCAAAATACACACGAATAGTACGTGTTACCTTAACCTTGCCGCTGTTGTTGAATCATTGGATGTAGTAAGGATGTGGATGTGGTCTTGTGGTGAGAGAAAGCTTCTCCACCATATGATAGAGGCGAGGGTGTCCCGATCTTTCGATGAGATGATAACTATCGATTTGGTGGAGACGACTTTGACGATCCGACTACAAACGTGCACGACGTTGCGCCTTAGCAATCGCTAAACCAATCTCCTGAGGTTACTGACGATGCCGGAAGCACGATCAGCCTGACCACGAAGGTCTATTCCTGCACGCAATCGAAGAACAAGCAAGAATATGATAATGCAATCTGAATATTGCGAATATATATGAAGTATTGATAAACGTGGGGATCCGTAAGCGGTCTTGGCCTGGTCGTTGGACACAAACGAAGTACACGAAGTTGCAATGGCTAACTTTTAACTAAACAAATCCCAAGGAAAAAGCTACTAGATGGATCTACTTATATAGGAGCAAGGGGTGGCGGCCAAGGAGGTGGGAGGACGTCCCAAGGCAGCCTAAAACTAACCCTAGGTCGTACAAGGCCAATGGGCCCAAGCGGAGGTGACGTAACACCTTTGGACTTGTAGTTTGACTCGGATTCTGCTGCAGCATCAGATTGTTTCGTCTATAACTCAACGCTCCGGACGGATTTTAAGGTGATTCAATTGGGTTGGAAAATGCACGAAATCTATTTTCCAACAAAAAAGAATCAACCAATTTGGAGTCCGTATGAAAAGTTATAGACGTTTTGAGTCAGGTATGTCTGTGTAGTCCGAATCTGAGTCCAGAACGTGAGAGACTTGGACTCTATCTTCTCTTGGGCCAAAAGTGACGTGAGAGAACTTTTGAACAGCAGGTAAACATCTCTTTCTCCCTTATCTTCATATGTGGATTGTACAAATGTCCCATACACCTGCAATTAGACATGGCACAAAAGTTTGTGAAGTATTTTTGTCCTGGATAACATAAATATATTATTGAATAGTTTGCACTAGAAATCACCTGAGAAATATGCATGTATGCAATATTTTTGGTCTCATCCAAGGTAGTCATGTCCTCATCATCCTCCCCTTTTTGAAAACAAAGCCGTCCTCGGCGTTGCTTAATCTGAAATGTGGCTAACAAAAGAGACAAGGTGTACATGTTGTATATGTATACGTCATCCATTTTTACTTCCCTTGATTTTTGCATATATGACACATGAATAGATGAGTAACTTGCATAGTTCATAAAATCTAAAGCCAACAAATTAGCACAAGAACTAGAAGGCTTGAAAATACTGCAACTCAGTTTGCATATATAAGTGAAGCTCTTATTTATTTCAAGAGATTGACAATGTTCATCATTAAACCATCCCAACATTGGTGAATAAACCTTATTTGAATCAAATTTACATGCTACAACATGCTTAGATAAGCAAACATGTAATGAGTCATTCGACACAGAATCATCACCAAGATTAGAGGTCGTATCAAAATGATTAAACATTAATTCTTTTGCATCAATAGTTAATTCAATGGGTGCTCTCAAAATTGTTGGTATTTCAGTTGTTTGATCACATGGCAAAGTCAAATTATCAATATAATCCTCTAAAATAGGTGGTGTGATCAAAGTAGTGGGTAGCTCAACACATGATGTATTCAAGTTAACTAGGCATGCATCATTCTCATGTAAAAGTGGAAAATCTGTACCTTTGTCATTACCTCTTATAGTCAACTCAGATGATGCAGCACTCTCGATGGTGATGTGTCACATGGTGGAGATGATGTAGTCCTCGCAACAACGGATGTGGTTGTCATAGTACGCCTAGTAGTTGAATAAACATCTGTATCAACAGTTGGAATGTGCACCGTGGCGCTTGTTCTCCTTGTGGGCAACACGTCGTTTTATTTCCTGTTCAGCTTTGCAAGCAAGACGAAACAAATGGTCCATAGGATAACACTCTTCATGAATTAGTATCTCCTGAATATTATGGTTTAATCCTCCCAAAATCTATCCATAAAATCTTCTTCACTTTCTTCTAAAATGAGTGCAACAAGGTAGTTTGTAAATCATCATAATATTTTGTTACGGTGTCACTACCTTGTTTTAAATGTTCCAGTTTTTAATCATGCCACGAGTATAATAAACATCGATTTAATCTATCTCTCATGACATGTTTTAAATCATCCCAAGTATTAGGTACATAATCAGGTGTAACCGACAATATTCACTCCACCAAACTAGAGCATAACCAGTGAAAGAACCAACCGCAACCATAACTTTTTACGCTCATCAAAATTATGGGAAGCAAATATATTATTTATGTCTAACTCCCATTCAATATATAAAGGAGGTCTAAAACGGCCATTAAATGGTGGTATAGAAACATGAACCTGATCATGTGCATTTGGATGTTTGTGCACCTCTCGTGACGGTTGTGGTATTTGCATAGGTGGTGGCATGTCTCCCATGATCGACAAAGCCCATGAATTGACTCGATCCTGTCATGATTAGTAGAACAAGAAACAAAATCCAAAAATAATGTTCCTATAACTACTAGGATGTGGTGGTAAGACGCTCACAAGAAAGCAAATATCAATGTCTTACAAGTTCTTACCATGCAAGAAAGCGGTGATCGGCAACCAGCGTGTCAAGTAACTCGAATATTGAGTAAAGCGATTGCTGGGGAGCGACGATATACGGTGTAGAAATATGTGGAGCTGGGTTGGCTATATATGGTAGCAAAAGATTAGCAATAATCAATTCAAAGATGCAATGTTGAATAAACGCTCAACGACGGTCTTGTGCTGGTCCTAGGCTAGACCGGACTAGAGACGCGAGCCTAGAACACTAATGAGGTCACGGCATAGCACAACTAGCATCAATGAAGGATACTAAGTAGCTCTTGACAGCAAGATATAAGTGAAGATCACAACGGCAAAGTGAAGATAATGATGAAAACAAGCGCCAAGCAGGACATACAACAACTCTCTCTCCAACTTTCCTCTTGAAAAGTTTGAGCCAATTTTCTGATAAATTCTTTCAAAGAATGCTACTAACTCAAGCTTTCCAATGCAAAAAGAATCACTCAATTCCGAGTTGATATGAGGAGTCAAAGAATTCTAAAACTGGCCTGAAAAATTGGAACAAGCTGTGTTCACGAACTTCAGAGGGCAAAAACACCTATTTAGAAGCCGATTTTGAGGTGTCAAATATTGAACAAGCTTCTGCAACTATTTAGATGCGCCTCGTCTCTAGCTTTAATTTGAGTACTCACGAGTCAAAACGGACTTCAGATGAGGAAGATACACCTGTTTTACTGAACAGTGCGCAAAACAGATTCCAATCCGAATTCAGGTACGAGATTGATTCTAGATAGATCCGGTTTTTTTCCTCTCTTTTTTTTCTCACGCTTTTTTTCTTTTTCTTCTCTCTCTTTTTCTTTTTTTTTCTTTCCTTTTTTCTCTCTTTTTTTTCTCTATCTTTTTTTCTCCCTCTTTCCAAGACAAACTGGATAAGATGCAGATTGGATCAGGCGAAGATGTGAATGACCTCAACTATGATTATGACAATGAACAGTGCGTAGCACGTGATGGAAATTAATGGATGGGATGGTGGACAGCGGAAGGGATAATGATGCAGCGGCGGCGTGACTAATGTGAACAGAACTCGAAACTCTAAAGGAACAAGACACTAAGACCAGCAACTCGACACGACGATGCAACCGATAATTCAATAATGCAAACAATGAAAAGAAAATTGCAAAGGCTTGGACTGGCTAGGACAAATGATGAATAGATCTAACTTTTTTTGTGGCTTTTTCTTGGACAATAGGTAAGAAAATAAATCTAATCTAGGGATAATTGGAAATTCTCACCGAGCAACCTGAAAACTGATACCACTTGATAGAGGCGAGGGTGTCCCGATGATGCAGAGCATCCTTCGATCATCCCCATGGACCTTCCGTCGCCTCACCAAGCTCCAAAAGGACCCATGACGAGAGCACGAGCTCGAGCTCTCGAGACCGAGGTGACTTCTCTCCTTAGTGAAATATCATATGACCCTCTCGAGACATGGCTACTACCTCAATCCGAATGTTGTGCATGCTTAGGTACCAAGGAACCAACCTAGGAGAAGCTACAGCTCAAGATGGACGCCAAGAGCAAGAGGAAGAACTGCAGAGTTCTGGGAGCGGTACTACCGCTCAAGCCAAGCGGTACTATGGCTGGGAGCCAAGCGGTACTACCGCTCTCCATCCGCCTATTTCGCAAAACCCGAACGATCCAGAATCGAGCGGCGTCGGAGCGGTACTATCGCTCAAGATAAGCGGTATTATCACTGAAAGCGGTATTATCACCACAAAGCGGTATTATCGGCTGAAAGCGGTACTACCGCCATGAAGCAACGGTACTACCGGCTGCTGCAGTAGCGTGTCGGGCGAGGCCCATGTACTCTTTTCGCCCCTAACTTACCCCTTGGAGGTCCTAGACTATAAATAGACCTTCCCCTCATCCTTTCTAGGGTTAGCTTTGGATTTGCTCATATTTCGGTGTGAGAGCCTTTGCTCATCCACTTGGCTACTTCTCCTTCGAGATCAGGACCTCTACGGAGAAGATCCCCCAAGCGGATTCAAGACCCCTCCTAGGGTGGACCCCATCAAGACCTCCTCATGGGAGAAGAACGGCTACCCTTGTATCCTACCCTTTGTTGTCCTTGAATCTTGTGCCACTCTATGTGTTTGATAATCTAGCACTTGTGTGATCGTTTTCTTGTCGGTTGAGTGATCTCTCTCGTTCTCCTCGTGTTTTCCCTCGTGTTCTTCCGCTCGTTCTTCGTGTCCCTCGTAGGGATTCTCTCCAAGCGTGAAAGATCGTCCACGTAGGGTTCCGCCCTACATCATCTATGGATCATGAGCCAGGTTGATCACGTTTTGGAGCCCCTACCCTCTTTTTCTAGCTTGATTTTGTTGTTTTTGTCCTAATTCGAAAATTCCCACAAAAATAGCCCCAAATTTTTTTTTGTGATTTGTTAGTGTGATGAAATTTTGTTGATTTTGATCCGTGGATTTGCTTTGTTTCGAGTCGATCTAGCATCTCCCAAGTTTCACCTCTTTCCATCCACAAAATCCATCGAATTTTGACCCCGAAATCACCCATTTCCGCCCAAAATCGCGCAACACGGTTCGAGCAATCGAGAAAATCACGACTCGAGCGGTACTATCGCCCTCGAGCGGTATTACATTGTGAGCGGTACTACCGCCCTCCTAGCGGTACTACCGCTGAGCACGGCACTTCCGCCAGCCCCCGTTCAGCCTAAAAAATCGAAAAATCGCGACACGAGCGGTACTACCGCCCGTTCTAAGCGGTACTACCGCTTACGAGCGGTACTACCGCCCTACCTAGCGGTACTACCGCCCTGGCCAATTTCAACCTTCCGACTTTCACCATTTTCATCGTAACTTTTCACTCCGAACTCCGATTTGAGTGTTCTTTGGCTCGTTTTGAAGCTATCGACGTGCCCGAGGTCCTCACCTTGGTTTCACCACCTTTTGACACCATCAAATTTTCCGAACATCGACATCTTTGCCTAGGGCTTAAACCACATCATCCGCTATACCACCTCCACTTTCCGCTACCACATTTTCGCTTTTGGTCTTTGAGAATTTGGGTTGTGGTTCCCGTGTCCTATTGTGTTTCGGCTATATAGGTACGGTTCGACGTCAACATCACCACCGCTCATCTTCGGCAAGGACTCATCATTGTCAAGGACGGTAACCTCGACGACATCTTTGTCATCTCTCGCAATTGCATTGATAACCACATAGCCTTACTTTTGCGTTGCTTACCCATCGAGACTAGCCATTGAGTATTGCCGGCAACGTGACTTGTGCACTTTAGTGATCATACTCCATAGCATACATAGCATACCATAGTGGTGCATATCTTGAGATCAACTTGTGTGTCACAATGTTGTCATAGCATACACAATTGCTATCTTGGTTCGTGAAGTTTGCATAAGAAAAGAGCTCAAAAGTGAAAGAGCCACCCAAGCTTTTAAGCAAAGAGGAAAGATAAGCAAAGAGCTTATAAGCAAGAACCATAGCATCATACAACATTAAGATTGTCATATCCGATCATCTTGGATCATTGCACCGAAATATCATACATATAGCATACTTGGGATAGAGATCGTTGCATTTTTGCCTAATAGGTTGTGCACAAGTTCGCGTATCCGCCTTTTGTGCAATCGTGCTAGCGTCTCTCTAGTATTGTGCAACAAGAGCATTCTCGTGGTTTCCACATTTTGGCTCACTTTTGGTTTGCACAATCCCACTTATCTATTTGAGTGTGTGTTTCCGTGTACCACTACTTGCTTGGTCTACTTGTTACATTTGTGAATTTGCGAATCTTTTTCAACTTTATTGAGTCTCACTTACAATTGCATCAAATTTTGTGCCACCATCCTAACCGAGCTCCACCATAAGCTTTTATTTGTGTAGGTGTGAGAACCGACAAGAATCGGTACCAAGAGTGCTATTTCATTGTCCGCATTTGAGTGAACTTGATTCATTTTCAACATCGGTCAAAGGTACATTGGTATAAGTTCTTTCCGTTCTACCACTCACATCTTGTTTGGAATGATGGATAGGCCAAGTTCTTCTACCAACCCACTCTTCATCGAGAAAGACGACGACATGTCCTCATACGTCACCAAGAGCCACCTCTTTGGTGCACAACGAGCGTTGCACCAAGAACAACAAGCAATGAGCGATCAGATCGACAACCTCGCCACCGACTTGCGACTCTCCGAGCAACGTACAAGAGACTACTTCGACAACAAGTTCGAGGCTCACAAGCAAGAGAATGATGCAAGAATGGACGAGATCCGCGTTGATGAGAACACGCATCATTCCACTTCTTCATCATCAAGACGGAGCCGCCGAGTCGACATTCCGACGACACCTTCTACGACTCAAGTACACCGTCATCAAACACTCTTCGACGAGCAAGGCCAAGACCGTCATGCATCTCGCAACCCGCTACATGACAAGCATTCACAAGAGCAAGTTGATGATCAAGTTCCTCGTCCTCAATCAAACCAAGAGGCTTTTGCTCAAGCCCAAGAACGACAACGCCTTCGCCGCCAACAAGAGGAAGAAAGAGCACGCCGTCACCAAGGCGAACAAGACGCCAAGGCTCAACGCCTTCAACAACAACAACGTGAAGCGCAAGCTCTTGAGGCGCAACGTGCCCTTCAAGAATCAAGTAGAGCCTTCGCCAACCGCAATCGCGAACGGCGCAATCAAGAGGAAGCCCTTCGAGAAGAAATCCAAGAGAGGAACTACCAACCTCATGTACAACGTCAAGTTCCTCAAGCTCCTCCACAAGCTCGTCAAGCTCCACCTCAACATCAAGTTCAACAAGAGCAAGTTGATCATGGTCTTCCTCCGCGCCAAGAGCAACATGAAGGCGAGTACATTCCACGCCAAGGACGCCATCATCAACATCGCCAACAACACAATGAAGAGCAACGCTACGGCAAGCTAAAATTCACCATGCCCAAGTTCAATGGAAGCAATGACCCCGAAGACTACCTCTCATGGGCATTGAAGGTTGACAAAATCTTCCGCTTGCACAACTACGATGAAGCGAAGAAAATCGCTATGGCATCACTTGAGTTCCAAGATTATGTGCTCATATGGTGGGAACAAATCATTGAGCGACGACAAGCAAGAGGTGAACCTCCAATCACCACTTGGGCTCAAATGAAGGATGTCATGCGAGCACGTTTTGTGCCAACCTACTACAATCGCGACCTCTTCAAGAAACTCCAACTACTCAAGCAAGGAACAAAGAGCGTTGAAGAATACTACAAGGAGATGGAGATAGCCATGATTCGAGCCAATGTCAAGGAAGATGATGAGCAAACTATGGCACGTTTCTTGAATGGACTCAATCATCCCATCAAGAAGATCGCCGACTTCCAACCATACTCAACCCTCATTGAGCTCAGACATCAAGCTACAAAGGCGGAACGCCAAGTACAAGATGACTTCAAGTACGCCAAGTACTCATCCAAGACCTACGGCTTCTCCAACAACCAAGCTTCAACGACTCCTCCAACATCTACACCAACCAAGCTTCCTTCAAGAAACGACGACAAGTCAAGTTACAAGAAGACATCGACAAGTTCAAGTCGTCCTCCTCCTACTACAAGCAACCTCAAGCCGCGTGCTTCATCCTCTACTCCGACCGATGAGACCATCAAAACAAGCTCCTTCAAGTGTTTCACTTGCGGCGGCCGAGGCCACAAGTCATCTGAATGCACCAACAAGCGCACCATGATCCTCAACGACGATGGCACATATGACTCTATGAGTGAAGAGGAAATGGAAGCCCTTGAGCAAGTGGCCATGCACCGCAAGTGAATGAAGATGAAGATGATCAAGTCTTTTGTGATGAGGATTCGAGCCCCGCCTCGTTGTCTCCAAGGTCTTGACTCTTCAACATCAACAAGAAGAAGACCAACGATGCCACATCTTCCACACAAAAGCCGCATCAATGGACGGTCCATCAAGGTCATCATCGATGGAGGTAGTTGCCACAACTTGGCAAGTGAAGAACTATGCTCCAAGCTACAATTGGTCAAGAGGAAGCACCCACACCCCTACAAGGTTCAATGGCTAAGTGACTCCAGCACTATACGAGTCGAGCATACGGTCCAAGTCTCCTTCAAAATTGGTGCTTATGAAGACACTTTGGAGTGTGATGTGGTCCCAATGACCGTTTGCCACCTCCTTCTTGGTCGACCATGGCAATTCGACCGTGGTGTCATCCACAATGGGCGAACCAATCACTATAGCTTCAAGATGAAAGGGAAGGAGTATGTGCTACGACCTATGTCTCCTAGTCAAGTGATAGCCGACAAGCAAGCCACACATCATAGAGAAAAGAGTGAGAAAGTGATCCACCCAAAAGTGAGTGAGAGCCACAAGCCAAATTTGAGAGACTCTTCGCCTAGAGAGAAAAACCTCATTCTATTTGCCACCAAAAGTGAGATGAGAGAAGTGTGTGAGCACCCATCGAGTGTGATGCACTTTGTCCTTGTGTGCAAGGATGGAGAACCAAAAACTAACACCATTCACGAGCTACCTTTGGTGTTTCAATCTCTTTTGCAGGAATTTCAAGATGTTTTCCCCGATGAGCTACCTCCGGGTCTACCTCCTCTTCGAGGCATTGAGCATCGAATCGACCTCATCCCCGGAGCGCCGCTACCAAACAAAGCTCCATACCGAGTCAATCCGGAAGAAACCAAGGAGATTCAACGGCAAGTACAACAACTCATCGACAACGGTCATGTACGTGAAAGCCTAAGCCCTTGTGCTGTTCCGGTTATTCTTGTGCCTAAGCCCGATGGAAGTTTCCGCTTGTGTTCCGATTGTAGACCTATCAATGCTATTACCGTTCGATATAGGCATCCCATTCCTCGCTTAGATGACATGCTTGATGAACTTAGTGGAGCCAACTTTTCTCAAAATTGATCTTAAAAGTGGCTATTATCAAACACGCATACAAGAGGGTGATGAATGGAAAACTGCTTTCAAAACCAAATTTGGTTTATATGAGTGGTTAGTGATGCCTATGGGTCTTTCGGAAGCTCCCGGTACTTTTGTGCGTCTTATGCATCATGTGCTTCGTCCTTATATTGGAGTCTTTGTTGTGGTTTACTTTGATGATATTCTTGTGTTTAGCAAAACCATGAAAGAGCACTTCAATCATGTAAAATCTGTGTTGCAAACTCTTCGAAGGAAAGCCTTTATGCAAATTTGAAAAAATGCACTTTTGGAGTCGACAAAGTGGTTTTCTTGGGTTTTGTTGTTTCTTCAAAGGGTGTCCATGTTGATGAATCTAAAATTGAAGCAATCAAAACTTGGCCCCAACCCACCAATTTGCAACAAGTGCGAAGTTTTCTTGGTCTTGCGGGTTTCTATCGTCGCTTTGTGAAAGATTTTAGCACAATTGCCGCTCCTTTGCATGCTTTGAGCAAGAAGAATACTCCCTTTGTTTGGGGAACTTTGCAATCAACCGCTTTTGATGAGCTCAAGTCTTTGCTTACTCATGCTCCGATTCTTGCTTTGCCCAATTTTGACAAAACTTTTGAGGTTCATTGTGATGCAAGTGGTACCGAATTGGCGGAGTTTTGATGCAAGAAAACGAGCCATTGCTTATTTTAGTGAAAAACTCTCCGTGCTCAACTTAATTATCCCATCTATGACAAAGAATTGTATGCTTTAGTGCGTGTGCTACATGTTTGGGAACATTACCTTAGACCGCATGAGTTTGTCATCCATACCGATCATGAAACGCTTAAGTACCTCAAAGGTCAAACTAAATTGAACAAGCGCCATGCCAAATGGAGTGAATTCATTGAATCTTTTCCTTATGTGATCAAGTACATTAAGGGTAAAGAAAATGTAGTTGCCGACGCGCTTTCACGCATAAACATGCTTGTCACTCAACTTGAGTTGAATGTTATTGGTTTTGAGCATATAAAAGACTTGTATGAGCATGATCCATCTTTTGCTTCTCCTTATGCTAAGTGTTTGACGACACGCCTTGGGAACAATATTACATCAAGGATGGTTACCTTATGAGAGCTAACAAACTTTGCATTCCCGAGTCTTCTCTTCGTTTGCTCCTTTTGCAAGAGGCTCATGGAGGCGGCCTCATGGGACACTTTGGACGCGACAAGACATTCGCCGCACTCTCCAACAACTACTTTTGGCCCAAGATGTTCATGACGCCTCACGCTTCACCAACCGATGCTACACATGTCGCAAAGCTAAGTCTAAAGCTCAATCTCATGGTCTTTACATGCCTCTTCCTATTCCATATCAACCATGGGAAGACATTAGTATGGATTTTGTACTTGGTTTGCCTAGGACTCAAAATGGCAAGGATTCCGTCTTTGTTGTTGTGGATAGATTTTCTAAAATGGCACATTTCATTCCTTGCAACAAGATAGACGATGCTTCACATGTTGCAAATCTCTTTTGTAGGGAAATCTTGCGACTCCATGGCGTACCAAAGACAATCGTCTCCGATCGTGACGCCAAGTTCTTGAGTTACTTTTGAAGACCCTATGTGCCAAGCTCGAATCAAGCTCTTGTTCTCCTCGGCATACCATCCTCAAACCGACGGCCAAACGGAGGTGACGAACCGCACACTATCCACTCTACTTCGTGTCTTGATCAAGAAGAACATCAAGGAGTGGGAAGCATGTCTACCCATCGCCGAGCACGCCTACAATCGTGCAAGACATTCAACTACCGCAAGTCCCCTTCGAGGTCGCTCACGGTTTCAACCCGTTGTCCCCATTGGACATTCTACCACTTCCTCTCCAAGAGCGCACCAACATGGATGCAAGTGAACGAGCAAGATACATCAAGAAGATGCACGAAGATACAAGGCACACCATCGAGCGCCAAGTACAACGCCAAGCAAACAAGCTCAACGCCAACAAGCAACCCATCGTCTTCAACATTGGTGATCTAGTATGGCTACACCTTCGCAAGGACCGCTTCCCCAAAGAACGCAAGTCCAAACTTCTCCTCGAGCCGATGGACCTTTCAAGGTACTAGCACGCTACAACGACAACGCTTACAAGATCGACATACCTCGAGACAAGTACAACGTGAGCGACATCTTCAACGTCAAGGACCTCGCACCTTTCCATGGAGATGAAGCTTTTGATCCGAGGTCGGATCTCTCCCAAGGGGGGAGATGATGCGAGCATCCTTCGATCATCCCCATGGACCTTCCGTCGCCTCACCAAGCTCCAAAGGACCCATGACGAGAGCACGAGCTCGAGCTCTCGAGACCGAGGTGACTTCTCTCCTTAGTGAAATATCATATGACCCTCTCGAGACATGGCTACTACCTCAATCCGAATGTTGTGCATGCTTAGGTACCAAGGAACCAACCTAGGAGAAGCTACAGCTCAAGATGGACACCAAGAGCAAGAGGAAGAACTGCAGAGTTCAGCGGAGCGGTACTACCGCTCAAGCCAAGCGGTACTACATTGGAGCCAAGCGGTACTACCGCTCTCCATCCGCCTACTTCCGCAAAACCCGACACAGTCCAGAATCGAGCAGCGTCGGAGCGGTACTATCCGCTCAAGATAAGCGGTATTATCGCTGAAAGCGGTACTATCACCACAAAGCGGTATTATCACTGAAAGCGTACTACCGCCATGAAGCAACAGTACTACCACCGCCTGCAGTAGCAGCGTGTCGGCCGAGGCCCATGTACTCTTTTCGCCCCAACTTACCCCTTGGAGGTCCTAGACTATAAATAGACCTTCCCTCATCCTTTCTAGGGTTAGCTTTGGATTTGCTCATATTTCGTGTGAGAGCCTTTGCTCATCCACTTGGCTACTTCTCCTTCGAGATCAGGACCTCTACGGAGAAGATCCCCAAGCGGATTCAAGACCCTCCTAGGGTGGACCCCATCAAGACCTCCTCATGGAGAAGAACGGCTACCCTTGTATCCTACCCTTTGTTGTCCTTGAATCTTGTGCCACTCTATGTGTTTGATAATCTAGCACTTGTGTGATCGTTTTCTTGTCGGTTGAGTGATCTCTCTCGTTCTCCTCGTGTTTTCCCTCGTGTTCTTCCGCTCGTTCTTCGTGTCCCTCGTAGGGATTCTCTCCAAGCGTGAAAGATCGTCCACGTAGGGTTCCGCCCTACATCACCCGATCTTTCGATGAGATGATAACTATCGATTTGGTGGAGACGACTTTGACGATCCGACTACAAACGTGCACGACGTTGCGCCTTAGCAATCGCTAAACCAATCTCCTGAGGTTACTGACGATGCCGGAAGCACGATCAGCCTGACCACGAAGGTCTATTCCTGCACGCAATCGAAGAACAAGCAAGAATATGATAATGCAATCTGAATATTGCGAATATATATGAAGTATTGATAAACGTGGGGATCCGTAAGCGGTCTTGGCCTGGTCGTTGGACACAAACGGAAGTACGAAGTTGCAATGGCTAACTTTAACTAAACAAATCCTCAGCAAAAGCTACTAGATGGATCTACTTATGTAGGAGCAAGGGTGGCGGCCAAGGAGGTGGGAGGACGTCCCAAGGCAGCCTAAAACTAACCCTAGGTCGTACAAGGCCAATGGGCCCAAGCGGAGGTGACGTAACACCTTTGGACTTGTAGTTTGACTCGGATTCTGCTGCAGCATCAGATTGTTTCGTCTATAACTCAACGCCCGGACGGATTTTAAGGTGATTCCAATTGGGTTGGAAAATGCACGAAATCTATTTTCCAACAAAAAAGAATCAACCAATTTGGAGTCCGTATGAAAAAGTTATAGACGTTTTGAGTCAGGTATGTCTGTGCAGTCCGAATCTGAGTCCAGAACGTGAGAGATTTGGACTCTATCTTCTCTTGGGCCAAAAGTGACGTGAGAGAACTTTTTGAACAGCAGGTAAACATCTCTTTCTCCCTTATCTTCATATGTGGATTGTACAAATGTCCCATACACCTGCAATTAGACATGGCACAAAAGTTTGTGAAGTATTTTTGTCCTGGATAACATAAATATATTATTGAATAGTTTGCACTAGAAATCACCTGAGAAATATGCATGTATGCAATATTTTTGGTCTCATCCAAGGTAGTCATGTCCTCATCACCATATCCATGCTAGCCAAGTTGTTGCAGCTCCCTCCATCTATGATGACGCGAATAGAACGTTCCTTCACAACTCCCTTTGTATGGAACAAGTTATGCCTCTGATTTTGCTCAGCTTGTGTAACCTGCACACTCAAAACACGTTGAGCAACTAAACATTCATACCTGTCAGCATCTTCAGCAGCCATGTATTGCGTCTCATGATCAGAATCATCTCCACCGTGTTCTTCATGTGTAATAAGAGCCAAAGTCTCTTCATCATAGTCACTAGCAGACTCATACCCACCATCCTCAGTAGCAATCATCACACGCTGAGATTGGCATTCTCTCGCAAAATGTCCTCTTCCCTTACAACGACGACAAATAATATCACTTGTGTGCCCTGTTGACGCCATGGAAGAAGAAGAGCTCTGTGTAGGCCCAGCAGGTGTACTCTTGGCAGATAGTGGTGGTTGTGCCTGCTTTCTTGTATCACGGTTGGAGGTGGCAGCCGACGGAGGTGCGGTGTAATAGAACGTGTGGAAGTAGATGATGCGTGGTGTCCATGAGGAAGGTCTACCTGCAGAAAAGTTAGTCGCGCCAAGGCACATCGATCCTGCACTTCACGCTCAGCTTTACAAGCAAGATGGAATAATCGAGTGATATTATTATAATCCTTGTAGTCTAGAATGGTCTGAATCTCTCTATTTAATCCACCCAGAAAACGTGCAAGCATAGCTTCATTCTCCTCAACAATACCACATCTAATCAAGCCAGTTTGTAATTCCTGATAATATTCTTCTACCGAATTTTTTCCTTGTCTTAAGCGCTGCAATTTTTGAAGTAATTCACGTTGATAATATGGTGGAACCCAACGAGCACGCATAGCAGTTTTCAAAGCAGCCCAAGTAGCTGGAACAGGATATAATCTACAATGTTGAGACCACCAAACACATGCAAAGCTAGTGAAAGCACAAACAGCAGCAGGAACACGTCTCTCCTCAGGATATTGTAAACATGTAAATCGTTGTTCAGTTTCTAACTCGCAAGTAAGATATATATCAGGAACATATCTACCTTCAAATGGTGGAATATTCAATTTCAGTTTAGGGAGATGGTCATGATCTCGTACCTGAAGGGGAGCCCGAACATTGCCATTATTTGCATGTGGACGACCTGGTGGTTGTGGTGCTGGTGGTTGCACGTAGTTCTGATGTTGATCAACCTCATCCTCGTAATCTCTCACATAATCATCCTCCCCCACCGCAGCAGCAGGAGCCACAGAAGTATCAACAGCAGCACCAACAGCTTGGCCAGGCTGAAGAGGGACACGAGAAGCTCGGCGGAGGGCTGTTTCGCGATGTGGAGGTAGTCCTTGTTGTTGTAGTAGAGGTGCGTTAGGTGCCGCCGGTGGTGGTGGTGGTAGATGCGAGCAATTCATTAAACTTGTTATCGAGCTTTGTTTCGAACGCCTTCTCAATGCCATCTATCTTCTCCATGGCCTCTTCAAATCTATTTAGCACATCTTCCACCTGCCCACTCATCATTTGTTGAAACTTATCATGTAGCGCTTTGTTTGTCATGTTCTCCCAGTCAGTCACGTCGGCTTGTGATCCTGCCATGGTTAGCAACAATAGAAACACACAAGAATATGATTCGACAGACTACTAGGAAGTGGTGGTGGTGGTGTGGTGGACAGTCACAAATCCGTCAAGCAAATCTCAAATTCTTACCAGTTCTTCCCAAAGAAGAAAGCGGTGATCGGCAACCGATGTAGTCAAAACTCTCAAAGCTTGGATAGAACGATTACTGGGGAGAGTCAAACGCACGATGTAGATGTATGTGGAGCTGGGAAGGCTTATAATATGGTGGCAAAAGGGTCACAATAATCAATTCAGAGATGCAAAGTTGAATAAACGCTCAACGACGGTACTGTGCTGGTCCTAGGCTAGACCGTGCTAGAGACGCGAGCCTAGAAAACTAACAAAATCACGGCGCTGCACGGAAACAACGGAAAAGCACACTCTGGAAATTTTTTTTTCGCTTTTTTTTTGCGCTGTTTTTTTTTTTTGCGCTGCTTTTTTTTTTTTTTTGCGAAAAATCACTATAATGGCGAGTGTCTCAAAACTCTTCCCAGGTCAAACTGACAAGATGGGCACGAAATTTTTTTGACCAATTTTTTTTTCCGACTGCCCGGACCCAAAAACTGGAAACGGGTCAAAAAAAAACTTTCTATAATGGCGACTGTCTCAATACGCTTAGAAACACCTAAAAATAGGATAGCCAGAAAATTTTTCGACAAGTGCGTTTTCGGAAAATTTTGGGCCTAAACGGAGGGTGGTTTCCAGACTCTTTTTTTTTTCGAAACCTACGCAGGCAAGGAAACACGAATCGGAATTTAGATGGATCTCGAAAACAAACCTATTATGAGAAGAACTCGGATTGGTGGTGTATATATGGTGATGGTATAAGCAAAACAAATGTATCCAATTTAGGCAGCATCATATTCTCATGAACATTGGAATCGTTACCAAGAAGCGAAAGTACGATAATTCAATTGGCGTCATGAGCTCTAGTAATTGGTCCAAGTATGTATAGCGGCAGGAGGCTGTGGGTGTAACAATGGTATTGATGTCCTCATCAACGACAGACGACGACTTCATTCATGCTCCGGTCCCTTTGTTGAGTCAAAAGTAGTGATGCTATGTAGTTCTGAAATATCGATTAGCTCATGTTGTAATTAAACTTTAATGAACTTGTATGTCTCTTTGGTTTGGACAGTCGCTCAACTTATATGTAATCGATGCTATTTATTAGTAGGACCATGAATCGTGCTATTAATGTCTTGCTTTTCTCTTCCGATCCTTTTGTTGCATACTTATATATTGCTTATGTATTGTATGTGAATTGCTACTAACGTTTTGTTTGGCTAGTGCATAGAGATGCCGTCGTATGTAGGTGTACAAGGGTAAGGTTTGCGGGAGTCTCGACAAGCTGGGAGGAGTGTGGGAGACAGCTTCACCGTTCATGATAACAATTACAAAGGGTACACCACTAGGGCGGAGGCGGAAGCAAGATCTGAAGCGCTATCTAGCGGGAGAGAGGAGGGAGCGGAGGAGGAACCGGATGAAGACCAGTTTCATCGCGATGATGCTAATCGTGATGACCGCAGCTCTCTTCTATGTGATGGTAGTTTAGATGATTGATATCGACTTGTAATGTGAATACAAACTCGCTACTCGCGGTCTCGAGACTTGTAATGTTCTAACTTTGTTCGGCCTTTTGAATTCGGAGAATAATATGATGAATTGTATTCGGAGACTAATCTTCTATTGTATTCAATAAATATGCTGTTTATGTTGTGCTGTCTATATTTTGTGCAGTAATATATTTTGTAACCTGTGCAAATATCAGAAAAGAAAAAAAAATCCTAATATTCATACTAGTGGCGCACCACACAACACTTCAGTGGCGCATTGCAATAAACACACTAGTGGCACACTATCTAGTAGTGCGCCATTAATAACCCAGAGCACAAGGTAAATATGGCCCCATGGGAGGCATAGTAATGGCGCACCGGGGGACATACTAATGGCGCACTGCATGGTTCGCCACTACCGGGGGACATACTAGTTACTAATGGCGTGATTATAGTGGCACACCTGTAGTGTGCCATTAATGGCCAAAGCAGGTGCGCCACTAACACGCCTTTTCCTAGTAGTGTCAACCACAGAGCATCTGACTGACATCGCTCGTGTCCATTTGTGTGGTGACGAGGAGTTGGCTTGCTCTTGTAAATTTGACGAGCATGTACTGTATGCTTTACCAATCTCTAGTAATTCACAAGCTGACCACAGCCCAACGCTCAACCCATTTGAGCGAACAGTTTTAACCAATTTCAGTTGATGGTTCCAACCCACAGGTTGCCATTTGGTTTGGTTCAGTTTGGGTGGAAAGATGAAACAAGTTTGGTTTTAGTTGGGCTGAGGAAAATATCAAACAGTTTAGTTGAGGTTGGGCTGCCATGTTTATTTGTTAGGGTTTGGTCCAAATATGGTTTAGTTATTAAAACATTCTCAGGATTAATTGCACGCCTGCAGTGATGAGCGATCACCACATGAGGAATTCCAACACCCCAGGTCCCCCACAATTAACCAGGGATCCACCCGAAATGATATGCCAGATCCCTAATGCAGTCCATACCGTCTGAGCTCGAGAGCAAGTGAAGAGTGCATGCTTGATATCCTCTGCTCCCTCTGCGTAAACTGGACACTATGATATATTGCTGATATGATGATTAGCCAGAACACATAAACAAGGGATTGCATTGTGTAGACATCTCCATAGGAAAATTTTAATTTTTCTCGGAAGCTCCAAACTCCAAATTTTCTTCCATACCGGATGTGGCCGAGAGCCACCTTGTCGATTTTCATCAGTGGTTCAGCCATATGTTTCTTCCCACTGCCTATAGTAGGCTGATCTAATAGAAAATACTCCATTCTTTGTGAGATTCCATGCAACATAGTCCTCTGTTGATTGATGATGCAAAGGGATTTGCAATACATGTTCTGCATCAATATGCCAAAGGGTATCCCGAACTAGTTTCTCGTCCAACTCACCCATAGCAGGATCAATGAGATCAATAACTCTTGACAAGACTTGGTTACCCCTCATAGTTACTACTTTCCTTGACGAGCTGCTTGGGATTCAACAATTTGTCCATATGTCTATCTTAGCACCATCTTCTACTCTCCATATGCAACCTTTCTTAAACGTTTGGATTCCTGCCCAAATGCTTCTCCATACATATGATGATCCTTTCTTCAGCACACAGATAAGTATATCTTCGTTTGCATAGTATCTAGCTCCTAACACTCGGGCACATAGTCAATCATTATGTTCAGTCAATCTCCATCACTGTTTCGCTAGTAATGCCAAGTTGAAACTGTGAACATCATGAAAACCCATACCTCCATGTTCCTTTGAAACACACATCTTCCATCATGCAAACCAATGCATTCTTTTCTTTTAGCTAGCAAAAGGGCATGTGTGATGCAAATGGTCACGAGTGATAATATTTATCCATCTTGAACGTTCTGTGAAGAGTTACAACAGACGACCATGATAGTCCCGTAGGATAGGCTCACATTTGGTTCATGTATGCGGATGGCATGTATAATGATAATATTTATCCATCTTGAATGTTCCTGTGAAGAATTACAACACATGACCATGATACACCCGTAGGATAAGCTGACATTTAGTTCATGTATGCGGATGTATGTATCATAGTGTGTGCGACCAACAACAACCAACAACACAATGATGTTGGACAAATGAATAGATGGGTGAGAGTAATTGATAAATTTCTTACCGTGTGCGACGTAGGTTTGTGGTGGTCAGTGTAGATTGAATGGTGAAATTCGTCTTCTAGGATGCACATTTTGGGATGTTCTCCTTATCTATGTTGTCTTGATGGAACAAGAGTCCATGCGTTGCAACGAGTACAAAAGATACAAATATATGCTTAGTGATGAGGACATCAATACCATTGTTACACCCACAGCCCCTACTGCTACATATACTGGACCAATTACTAGAGCTCGCGCACGCCAATTAAATTATCAGGTACTTTCGTTTCTTGGTAATGATTCTAATGTTCATGAGAATATGATGCTACCTAAATTGGATACATTTGTTTTGCTTACAAATGAAGGCCCTAGCTTGGAGAAGGATGGACATTGGAGCAAGAACAAGCATGGAGATAATGCCATGCGCAAGGGGAACAAGAAAGGAGTTACAAGTGATGATTTCAGGACTTTGAAGCCACCATAATGGGTGCATGAAGCCTTGGACGAAATATACAAGATGCTACTTCATAAATGTCGTCCGAGGCTATTCTAGGTGCTTCGTCACCTTATTAGTGGGCCAGCCCATGTAATTTCGAAATACTTAAGTATAGGCTTTTTTAGAGTCCGTATGTGTGGGGAAACAAGAGTTAGGGTTGATTTGGACCCCTCCACCAAGGGCCACGAAATTCCCCTCTTCCTCCATATATACAGCCCTTAGGGCACCGTTTAGACCTTGGGTTTTGTTTAGATTAAAAGTTAGCCATAGCTGCAACTTGGCGTGCCGTTTGTGTTCAACGACCGGACAAAGCGTCCACAGAACCCCACCTTGATCAATAAAGCTTTCATCTTATATTCGCAATATCCAGATTGCAATCTCAGTTTCTTGCTTGTTCTTCGTTTGCTCGCAGGAAAGCAGGCCCTCGTGGTCGAGTTGATCGTGCTCGGCGTGGTCAATAACCCTCGGAAGTTGGTTTAGCGATTGCTAAAGCGCGACGTCTCGCGTTAAGTAGTCGGATCGTCAAGGTCGACTCCCTCGAAGCGATAGCCACCATCTCATCGAAACATCGGGACACCTTTGCCTCTATCAAGTGGTATCAGATTTCCGGGTTGCTCGGTGAGATTTTACAGATTTTTCGTAGATTAGATCGAGTCATTCTTCATACCTAAAGTCCACGAAAAAGCCACAAAAAAATTAGGGTTAGTTCATCATATCGAACCAATCGAGCCTTTGCATAATCTTTTTAGGGTTTTGCTTTGTTGAATTTGCGGTTGCATCGTCGTGTCAAGTTCTTTGGTCTTAGAGTCTAGTCTTTTAGAGTTTGAGTTACGGTCATAAGTTGTCACGCCGCCGCCGCACCATCATCATCGCCTTGCCATCTACCACCATTGCTTATCCGCCACCGCTCTGAATCCGTATCCATATACCACCACCAATCCGTATCCATATACCACCACCGCTACCATATATCACCACGCTGCCATATACCACCACCATATATCCACCACCAATCCGAGTTCTTCTCATATTAGGTTTGTTTCGAGATCCATCTAGTTTCCGATTCGTGTTTCCTTGCGGAGTAGGTTTGGAAAAAAAAGAGTCTGAAACCACCCTCCGTTTAGGCCCAAAATTTTCAAAGCGCACTTGTCAAAAATTTTCGGCTATCCTATTTTAGGTGTTTCTAAGCGTATTGAGACGATCGCCATTATAGAAAGTTTTTTGACCCGTTTCAGTTTTGGGTCAAGGCGGTGAAAAAAAAAAATTTGGTCGAAAAATTTCGTGCCCATCTGTCGATTTGACACAGGAAGAGTTTTGAGACACTCGCCATTATAGTGATTTTTCAAAAAAAAAAAAAAAAAGCGCAAAAAAAAAAGCAAGCAAAAAAAAATGAAAAAAAAAATTCAGTGTGCTTTTCCGTTGTTTCCGTGCAGCGCCGTGATTTTGTTAGTGTTCTAGGCTCGCGTCTCTAGCACGGTCTAGCCTAGGACCAAGACCTGATCTACCGTCGTTGAGCGTTTATTCAACTTTGCATCTCCGAATTGATTATTCTTGACCCTTTTGCTACCATATTATAAGCCTTCCCAGCTCCACATACATCTACATCGTGCGTTTGACTCTCACAGTAATCGCTCTATCCAAGCTTTGAGAGTTTTGACTACATCGGTTGCCGATCACCTTCTTCTTTGGGTAAGGAACTGGTAAGAATTTGAGATTTGCTTGACGGATTTGTGGTATCCACACACCACCACCACCACTTCCTAGTAGTCTGTGAATCATATTCTTGTGTGTTTCTATTGCTGCTAACCATGGCAGGATCACAAGCCAGCGAGGCTATTTGGGAGAACATGACAAACAAAGCGCTACATGATAAGTTTCAACAAATGATGAGTGGGCAGGTGGACGATGTGCTAAATAGATTTGAAGAGGCCATGGAGAAGATAGATGGCATTGAGAAGGCGTTGAAACAAAGCTCGATAACAAGTTTAATGAATTGCTCGCTGCGTCTACCACCACCACCACCGGCTGCACCTAACGCACCTCTACTACAACAACACGGACTACCTCCACATCGTGAAACAGCCCTCCGCCGAGCTTCCGTGTCCCTCTTCACCTGGCCAAGCTCTTTGGTGCTCTTTGTTGATATACGTGGCTCCTGCTGCTGCTGTGGGGAGGATGATTATGTGAGAGCTTACGAGGATGAGGTTGATCAACATCGAACTACGTGCAACCACCAGCACCACAACCACCAGGTCGTCCACATGCAAATAATGGCAATGTTGGGCTCCCCTTGGTGCGAGATCATGACCATCTCCTAAACTGAAATTGAATATTCCACCATTTGAGGGTAGATATGTTCTGATATATATCTTACTTGGGAGTTAGAAACTGAACAACGATTTACATGTTTACAATATCACGAGGAGAGGCGTGTTCCTGCTGCTGTTTGTGCTTTCACTAGCTTTGCATGTGTTTGGTGGTCGAACATTGTAGATTATATCCTGTTCCAGCTACTTGGGCTGCTTTGAAAACTGCTATGCGTACTCGTTGGGTTCCACCATATTATCAGCGTGAATTACTTCAAAAATTGCAGCGCTTAAGACAAGGAAAAAATTCGGTGAAGAATATTATCGGGAATTACAAACTGGCTTGATTAGATGTGGTATTGTTGAGGAGAATGAAGCTATGCTTGCACGTTTTCTGGGTGGATTAAATAGAGATTCAGACCATTCTAGACTACAAGGATTATAATAATATCACTCGATTATTCCATCTTGCTTGTAAAGCTGAGCGTGAAGTCAGGATCGGCAGGCCTTGGCGCGGACTAACTTTTCTGCAGGTCGACCTTCATCATGGACACCACGTGCATCATCTACTTCCACGTTCTACTACACGGCACCTCCGTCGGCTGCCACCTCCAACCGTGATACAAGAAAGCAGGCACAACCACCACTATCGCCAAGAGTACACCTGCTTTGGGCCTACAGAGCTCTTCTTCTTCCATGGCGTCAACAGGGCACACAAGTGATATTATTTGTCGTCGTTGTAAGGGAAGAGGACATTTTCTTGAGAGAATGCCAATCTCAGCGTGTGATGATTGCTATTGAGGATGGTGGGTATGAGTCGCTAGTGACTATGATGAAGAGACTTTGGCTCTTATTACACATGAAGAACACGGTGGAGATGATTACGATCTTGAGGCGCAATACATGGCTGCTTTGAAGATCTTGACAGGTATGAATGTTTAGTTGCTCAACGTGTTTTGAGTGTGCAGGTTACACAAGCTGAGCAAAATCAGAGGCATAACTTGTTCCATACAAAGGGAGTTGTGAAGGAGCGTTCTATTCGCGTCATCATAGATGGAGGGAGCTGCAACAACTTGGCTAGCATGGATATGGTGAGAAGCTTTCTCTCACCACAAGACCACATCCACATCCTTACTACATCCAATGGTTCAACAACAGCGGCAAGGTTAAGGTAACACGTACTGTTCGTGTGTATTTTAGTATCTCTACATATGCTGATTATGTTGATTGTGATGTGGTACCTATGCAAGCATGTTCCTTATTACTTGGTAGACCATGGCAATTTGATAAAAATTCTGTACACCATGGTAGAAACAATCAGTATACTCTTGTTCACAAGGATAAAAATATTACTTTGCTTCCTATGACTCTGATTCCATTTTGAAAGATGATATTAATAGAGCTAATAAAGCAAAACAGGAGAAAATAAGAGTGAAAATCAGATTGTGGCAAAAGAATTTGAGCAACAAATGAAGCCTAATAATAAACCATCTAATGTTGCTTCTGAAATTAAACTGAAAAGTGCATGTTTATTTGCCACCAAATCTGATATTGATGAGCTAGATTCTAGCAAATCTGTTTGCTATGCTTTTGTGTGCAAAGAGGCATTATTTTCATTCGAGGGCGTGCCTTCCTCTTTGCCCCTGCTGTCACTAACATTTTGCGGGAGTTCGCTGACGTCTTCCCACAAGGCGTGCCACCGGATTACCACCTATTCGAGGATTGAGCATCAAATTGACTTAATTCCGGTGCATCGCTACCAACCGCGCACCATACCGTACCAATCCGGAGGAGGCGAAGGAGATTATCGTCAAATACAGGAGCTGCTCGACAAAGGTTATATCGCGAATCTCTTAGTCCTTGTGCTGTTCCTATTATACTAGTGCCTAAAAAGGATGGTGCGTCGGCGTATGTGTGTTGATTGTAGAGGCATTAATAATATTACTATTAGTTATCGTCATCCTATTCCTAGGCTAGATGATATGCTTGATGAATTGAGTGGCTCTACAATATTCTCCAAAGTTGATTTGCGTAGTGGATACCATCAAATTCGTATGAAATTGGGAGATGAATGGAAAACAGCATTTAAAACTAAGTTTGGATTATATGAGTGGTTAGTCATGCCTTTTGGGTTAACTAATGCACCTAGTACTTTCATGAGATTAATGAGCGAAGTTTTACGTGCTTTCATTGGACGATTTGTGGTAGTTTACTTTGATGATATACTGATTTATAGCAAATCTTTGGAAGAACATTTGGAACATTTACGTGCTGTTTTAATGCTCTCGTGATGCACGTTTGTTTGGTAACCTTGGGAAGTGCACCTTTTGCACCGACCGAGTATCTTTTCTTGGCTATGTTGTTACTCCACAGGAATTGAAGTTGATAAAGCCAAGATTGAAGCTATTGAGAGTTGGCGCAGCCCAAAGCGGTCACACAAGTGAGGAGTTTTCTTGGACTCGCTGGTTTCTATAGGCGTTTTGTGAGAGACTTTAGCACCATTGCTGCACCTCTCAATGAGCTTACAAAGAAGGATGTGCCTTTTGTTTGGGGTACCGCATACGGAAGAAGCCTTCACGGTATTGAAAGATAAGTTGACACATGCTCCTTTACTCCAACTTCTGACTTTAATAAGACTTTTGAGCTTGAATGTGATGCTAGTGGAATTGGATTAGGAGGTGTGTTATTACAAGATGGCAAACCTGTTGCATACTTTTCGAAAAATTGAGTGGGCCTAGTCTGAACTATTCTACTTATGACAAAGAATTATATGCTCTTGTTAGGACTTTAGAGACATGGCAACATTATTTATGGCCCAAAGAATTTGTTATACATTCTGATCATGAATCTTTGAAACATATTAAAAGTCAAGCTAAACTGAATCGTAGACATGCTAAATGGGTTGAATTCATTGAGACTTTCCCTTATGTCATTAAACACAAGAAGGGTAAAGAAAATGTTATTCTTGATGCTTTGTCTCGTCGCTATACTATGCTTTCACAACTTGACTTCAAAATATTTGGTTTGGAGACCATCAAAGATCAATATGTGCATGATGCTGATTTTAAAGATGTAATGCAGAATTGTAAAGAAGGAAGAACATGGAACAAGTTCGTTATTAATGATGGTTTTGTGTTCCGTGCTAACAAGCTATGCATTCTGCTAGCTCTGTTAGTCTTTTGTTGTTGCAGGAGGCGCATGGAGGAGGATTAATGGGACACTTTGGCGTCAAGAAGGCGGAGGATATACTTGCTACACATTTCTTTTGGCCAAAGATGAGGCGGGATGTTGAGCGTTTTGTTGCTCGCTGCACTACATGTCAAAAAGCTAAGTCACGACTCAATCCTCATGGTTTATATATGCCTTTGCTGTGCCTAGTGTTCCTTGGGAGGATATATCTATGGACTTTGTTTTAGGTTTACCTCGAACAAAGAAGGGAGGATAGCATATTTGTTGTCGTGGATAGATTCTCGAAAATGGCACACTTTATACCATGTCATAAAAGCGATGATCTTTGTTAATGTTGCTGATTTGTTCTTTCGTGAAATTATTAAGCTTGCATGGTGTGCCAAATACTATTGTTTCAGATCGTGATACTAAATTTCTTAGCCACTTTTGGAGATGTTTATGGGCTAAGTTGGGGACTAAACTGCTTTTTAGTACTACTTGTCACCCCAAACTGATGGACAAACTGAAGTAGTCAATAGAACATTGTCTACTATGCTTAGGGCTGTTTTGAAGAATAATAAGAAAATGTGGGAAGAATGCTTGCCTCATATTGAATTTGCTTATAATCGTTCATTGCATTCTACTACTAAGATGTGCCCTTTTGAAATTGTGTATGGCTTCCTACCTCGTGCACCTATTGATTTGTTGCCTCTTCCATCTTGGAGAAGGTTAATTTTGATGCTAAAGAACGTGCTGAATTGATTTTAAAAATGCATGAGATAACTAAGGAAAACATTGAGCGTATGAATGCTAAATATAAACTTCTTTGGAGATAAGGGTAGAAAACATGTTGTCTTTGCACCGGAGATCTTGTTTGGTTACATTTGCGTAAGGATAGGTTTCCTAATTTGCAAATCAAAGCTAATGCCACGTGCTGATGGTCCATTTAAGGTGTTAGAAAATAAATGATAATGCATATAAACTTGAGCTGCCTGCAGATTTTGGGGTTAGTCCCACTTTTAACATTGCAGATTTGAAGCCTTATTTGGGTGAGGAATATGAGCTTCCGTCGAGGCGACTTCATTTCAAGAAGGGAGGATGATGAGGACATCAATACCATTGTTACACCCACAGCCCCTCTTGCTACATATCTTGGACCAATTACTAGAGCTCATGCGCCAATTAAATTATCGGTACTTTCTTTCTTGGTAATGATTCTAATGTTCATGAGAATATGATGCTGCCTAAATTGGATACATTTGTTTTGCTTACAAATGAAGGCCCTAGCTTGGAGAAGGATGGACATTGGAGCAAGAACAAGCATGGAGATAATGCCATGCGCAAGGGGAACAAGAAAGGAGTTACAAGTGATGATTTCAGGACTTTGAAGCCACCATAATGGGTGCATGAAGCCTTGGACGAAATATACAAGATGCTACTTCATAAATGTCGTCCCGAGGCTATTCTAGGTGCTGCGTCACCTTATTAGTGGGCCAGGCCCATGTAATTTCGAAATACTTAAGTATAGGCTGTTTTTAGAGTCCGTATGTGTGGGGAAACAAGAGTTAGGGTTGATTTCGGACCCCTCCACCAAGGGCCACGAAATTCCCCTCTTCCTCCATATATACAGCCCTTAGGGCACCGTTTAGACCTTAGGTTTTGTTTAGATTAAAAGTTACGCCATAGCTGCAACTTCGCGTGCCGTTTGTGTTCAACGACCGGACAAAGGCGTCCACAGAACCCCACCTTGATCAATAAAGCTTTCATCTTATATTCGCAATATCCAGATTGCAATCTCAGTTTCTTGCTTGTTCTTCGTTTGCTCGCGGGAAACAGGCCCTCGTGGTCAGAGTTGATCGTGCTCGGCGTGGTCAATAACCCTCGGAAGTTGGTTTAGCGATTGCTAAAGTATGACGTCTCATACGTTAAGTGAGTCGGATCGTCAAGGTCGACTCCCATAGAAACGATAGCCACCATCTCATCGAAACATCGGGACACCTTTGCCTCTATCACTTAGACATCTTACCACTAAAGCAATTTCATAGGTAGTTATATTGAAAGTAGTCAAAAGTATCAAGAGCCATTCTTTCAAAGATAATCCATTCTCAGGTAGAAAGTGCCAGACATCTTGTATTGCAATTGTTCTTGCCTATAATGTTTTTTCCTCACTTGTCATGAACTATTGCCACGTGTCACTATGAACCACTAGAACCTTGCTGATGTAGGGTGGAACCCTAGTTGGTGATCTTCTTCACACTTGGAGGTGGGAAAGGGAAAAATTAAGAGGAAAACACAAAGAGAGGAACACTCAAGACAAAATCCAAGGTCACGCATCCACTAAATCCACATACACATAAAAGATTCAAGATCCAAATCCAATAAGAGGAAAGTAAAAGGGGTATATAGTTCTTCCAATCTCTAGAAGAGAGGAGCCTTGAATCCTCTAGGGATCTTCTCACATGGAGGCCTTGATCTCCATGGGAGAGGTAGCTAAGGAGCAAAGCTCTCTAGTTCATCTCATATGCTTTGCTACACCTTAAAAGAGAGGAGGGGGTCGTCTATTTATAGCCCAGGGTAGAATAGGGAGGTAAGTGGAGAGATATAAGGTCACATGGCTGATTTGCGCGCAGGGAAGGCCAGACGTCCGGTTGGGTACGTGGTTGATTCGGGCATTGTCTGGATGATCCAGGTAGTCACCCGGATGGTCTGGTAGGGTCGCTATTATAGTCGTCATGTCAGATGTCCCAGATGTCGTTCAAACGTCCGAACATCATCCAGATGATTTGGGTGGGGTCCCGGATGATCTGGCTTCGTGGAGAGTCTTCGGGGGCATTTGGGTGCTCTAACCGGATCATCCAGGTGTGGAGCCGGATCGTCCGGGTAAGTGCAGACTTGTCCATTTTCCTCTTCTTCTTCACGTTCATCTTTCGCCATCGCTTGGCCTTGGTCCTTAGCTTCTCCATGGCAAGTTCCTTGGTACCTAAGCACACAAAGTGACTTCATTTGAGGTAGTATCCATGTCTCATGTGATCCAAAGGGAAGTTCAACAAGGAGAGAGTTAACCTCGGTTTCGGTAGCTCTTGCACGAGCTCTTGTCATCGGTCCACTTGGTGTCTTGAGTGCTGATGGCATGCCCATGGGTATGACCATAGGGTCTTCCACATCATATGATAGAGGCAAAGGTGTCCCGATGTTTCGATGAGATGGTGGCTATCGTTTCTGTGGGAGTCGACCTTGACGATCCGACTACGAACGTGCGAGACGTCGCGCCTTAGCAATCGCTAAACCAACTTCCGAGGGTTATTGACCACGCCGGAGCACGATCAACCTGACCACGAGGGCCTGTTTCCTGCGAGCAAACGAAGAACAAGCAAGAAACTGAGATTGCAATCTGGATATTGCGAATATAAGATGAAAGCTTTATTGATCAAGGTGGGGTTCTGTGGCGCCTTTGTGCGGTCGTTGAACACAAAGCGAAATGCTGTGAAGTTGCAGCTATGGCGAACTTTTAATCTAAACAAAACCCAAGCTCTAAAGCGGTGCCCTAAGGGCTGTATATATGGAGGAAGAGGGGGAATTTCGTGGCCCTTGGTGGAGGGGTCCGAAATCAACCCTAACTCTTGTTTCCCACACATACGGACTCTAAAACAGCCTATACTTAAGTATTTCGAAATTACATGGGCCTGGCCCACTAATAAGGTGACGAGCACCTAGAATAGCCTCGGGGACGACATTTATGAAGTAGCATCTTGTATATTTCGTCCAAGGCTTCATGCATCCATTATGGTGGCTTCAAAGTCCTGAAATCATCACTTGTAACTCCGTTCTTGTTCCCCTTGCGCATGGCATTATCTCCATGCTTGTTCTTGCTCCAATGTCCATCCTTCTCCAAGCTAGGGCCTTCATTTGTAAGCAAAACAAATGTATCCAATTTAGGCAGCATCATATTCTCATGAACATTAGAATCATTACCAAGAAAAGAAAGTACGATAATTTAATTGGCGTCATGGAGCTCTAGTAATTGGTCCGATATATGTAGCAGTAGGGGCTGTGGGTGTAACAATGGTATTGATGTCCTCATCATCCTCCCCTTCTTGAAATGAAGTCGTCCTCGACGGAAGCTCATATTCCTCACCCAAATAAGGCTTCAAATCTGCAATGTTAAAAGTGGGACTAACCCCAAAATCTGCAGCAGCTCAAGTTTATATGCATTATCATTTATTTTCTCTAACACCTTAAATGGACCATCAGACGTGGCATTAGCTTTGATTTATGCAAATTAGGAAACCTATCCTTACATAAATGTAACCAAACAAGATCTCCGGTGCAAAGACAACATGTTTTCTACCCTTATCTCCAGCAAGTTTATATTTAGCATTCATACGCTCAATGTTTTCCTTAGTTATCTCATGCATTTTAAAATCAATTCAACACGTTCTTTAGCATCAAAATTAACCTTCTCCGAAGATGGAAGAGGCAACAAATCAATAGGTGCACGAGGTAGGAAGCCATACACAATTTCAAAAGGGCACATCTTAGTAGTAGAATGCAATGAAAGATTATAAGCAAATTCAATATGAGGCAAGCATTCTTCCCACATTTTCTTATTATTCTTCAAAACAGCCCTAAGCATAGTAGACAATGTTCTATTGACTACTTCAGTTTGTCCATCGGTTTGGGGTGACAAGTAGTACTAAAAGCAGTTTAGTCCCCAACTTAGCCCATAAACATCTCCAAAAGTGGCTAAGAAATTTAGTATCACGATCTGAAACAATAGTATTTGGCACACCATGCAAGCGAATAATTTCACGAAAGAACAAATCAGCAACATTAACAAGCATCATCGCTTTTATGACATGGTATAAAGTGTGCCATTTTCGAGAATCTATCCACGACAACAAATATGCTATCCCTCCCTTCTTTGTTCGAGGTAAACCTAAAACAAAGTCCATAGATATATCCTCCCAAGGAACACTAGGCACGAGGCAAAGGCATATATAAACCATGAGGATTGAGTCGTGACTTAGCTTTTTGACATGTAGTGCAGCGAGCAACAAAGCGCTCAACATCCGTCTCATCTTTGGCCAAAAGAAATGTGTAGCAAGTATATCCTCCGTCTTCTTCACGCCAAAGTGTCCCATTAATCCTCCTCCATCGCCTCCTGCAACAACAAAAGACGAACAGAGCTAGCAGGAATGCATAGCTTGTTAGCACGAACACAAAACCATCATTAATAACGAACTTGTTCCATGTTCTTCCCTCTTTACAATTCTGCATTACATCTTTAAAATCAGCATCATGCACATATTGATCTTTGATGGTCTCCAAACCAAATATTTTGAAGTCAAGTTGTGAAAGCATAGTATATCGACGAGACAAAGCATCAAGCAATAACATTTTCTTTACCCTTCTTGTGTTTAATGACATAAGGAAAGTCTCAATGAATTCAACCCATTTAGCATGTCTACGATTCAGTTTAGCTTGACTTTTAATATGTTTCAAAGATTCATGATCAGAATGTATAACAAATTCTTTGGGCCATAAATAATGTTGCCATGTCTCTAAAGTCCGAACAAGAGCATATAATTCTTTGTCATAAGTAGAATAGTTCAGACTAGGCCCACTCAATTTTTCAGAAAAGTATGCAACAGGTTTGCCATCTTGTAATAACACACCTCCTAATCCAATTCCACTAGCATCACATTCAAGCTCAAAAGTCTTATTAAAGTCAGGAAGTTGGAGTAAAGGAGCATGTGTCAACTTATCTTTCAATACCGTGAAGGCTTCTTCCTGTGCGGTACCCCAAACAAAAGGCACATCCTTCTTTGTAAGCTCATTGAGAGGTGCAGCAATGGTGCTAAAGTCCCTCACAAAAACGCCTATAGAAACCAGCAAGTCCAAGAAAACTCCTCACTTGTTTGATCGTTTTGGGTTGCGGCCAACTCTCAATAGCTTCAATCTTGGCTTTATCAACTTCAATTCCCTGTGGAGTAACAACATAGCCAAGAAAAGATACTCTCGTCGGTGCAAAAGGTGCACTTCCCAAGGTTACCAAACAAGCGTGCATCACGAGAGCATTAAAAACAACACGTAAATGTTCCAAATGTTCTTCCAAAGATTTGCTATAAATCAGTATATCATCAAAGTAAACTACCACAAATCGTCCAATGAAAGCACGTAAAACTTCGTTCATTAATCTCATGAAAGTACTAGGTGCATTAGTTAACCCAAAAGGCATGACTAACCACTCATATAATCCAAACTTAGTTTTAAATGCTGTTTTCCATTCATCTCCCAATTTCATACGAATTTGATGGTATCCACTACGCAAATCAACTTTGGAGAATATTGTAGAGCCACTTAATTCATCAAGCATATCATCTAGCCTAGGAATAGGATGGCGATAACGAATAGTAATATTATTAATGCCTCTACAATCAACACACATACGCCGACGTACCATCCTTTTTAGGCACTAGTATAATAGGAACAGCACAAGGACTAAGAGATTCGCGTATATAACCTTTGTCGAGCAGCTCTGTGACTTGACGCATAATCTCCTTCGTCTCCTCTGGATTGATGTACGGTATGGTGCGCGGTTGGGTAGCGATGCACCGGAATTAAGTCAATTTGATGCTCAATCCCTCGAATAGGTGGTAATCCGGTGGCACGTCTTGTGGGAAGACATCGCGAACTCTGCAAAATGTTAGTGACAAGAGGGGCAAAGAGGAAGGCACGTCCTCGAATGAAAATAATGCCTCTTTGCACACAAAAGCATAGCAAACAGATTTGCTAGAATCTAGCTCATCAATATCAGATTTGGTGGCAAATAAACATGCACTTTTCAGTTTAATTTCAGAAGCAACATTAGATGGTTTATTATTAGGCTTCATTTGTTGCTCAAATTCTTTTGCCACAATCTGATTTTCACTCTTATTTTCTCCTGTTTTGCTTTATTAGCTCTATTAATATCATCTTTCAAAATGGAATCAGGAGTCATAGGAAGCAAAGTAATATTTTATCCTTGTGAACAAGAGTATACTGATTGTTTCTACCATGGTGTACAGAAATTTTATCAAATTGCCATGGTCTACCAAGTAATAAGGAACATGCTTGCATAGGTACCACATCACAATCAACATAATCAGCATATGTAGAGATACTAAAATGCACACGAACAGAACGTGTTACCTTAACCTTGCCGCTGTTGTTGAACCATTGGATGTAGTAAGGATGTGGATGTGGTCTTGTGGTGAGAGAAAGCTTCTCCACCATATCCATGCTAGCCAAGTTGTTGCAGCTCCCTCCATCTATGATGACGCGAATAGAACGTTCCTTCACAACTCCCTTTGTATGGAACAAGTTATGCCTCTGATTTTGCTCAGCTTGTGTAACCTGCACACTCAAAAACGTTGAGCAACTAAACATTCATACCTGTCGGCATCTTGACAGCCATGTATTGCGTCTCAAGATCAGAATCATCTCCACCGTGTTCTTCATGTGTAATAAGAGCCAAAGTCTCTTCATCATAGTCACTAGCGGACTCATACCCACCATCCTCAGTAGCAATCATCACACGCTGAGATTGGCATTCTCATAAAATGTCCTCTTCCCTTACAACGACGACAAATAATATCACTTGTGTGCCCTGTTGACGCCATGGAAGAAGAAGAGCTCTGTGTAGGCCCAGCAGGTGTGCTCTTGGCAGATAGTGGTGGTTGTGCCTGCTTTCTTGTATCACGGTTGGAGGTGGCAGCCGGCGGAGGTGCCGGTGTAGTAGAAGCGTGTGGAAGTAGATGATGCACGTGGTGTCCATGATGAAGGTCGACCTGCGAGAAAAGTTAGTCGCGCCAACGCTGTCGATCCTGCACTTCACGTTCAGCTTTACAAGCAAGATGGAATAATCGAGTGATATTATTATAATCCTTGTAGTCTAGAATGGTTTGAATCTCTATTTAATCCACCCGTAAAGCGTGCAAGCATAGCTTCATTCTCCTCAACAATACCACATCTAATCAAGCCAGTTTGTAATTCCCGATAATATTCTTCTACCGAATTTTTCCTTGTCTTAAGCGCTGCAATTTTTGAAGTAATTCACGTTGATAATATGGTGGAACCAACGAGTACGCATAGCAGTTTTCAAAGCAGCCCAAGTAGCTGGAACAGGATATAATCTACAATGTTCAGACCACCAAACACATGCAAAGCTAGTGAAAGCACAAACAGCAAGCAGGAACACGTCTCTCCTCGGGATATTGTAAACATGTAAATCGTTGTTCAGTTTCTAATTCCCAAGTAAGATATATATCAGGAACATATCTACCCTCAAATGGTGGAATATTCAATTTCAGTTTAGGGAGATGGTCATGATCTCGTACTGAAGGGGAGCCGAACATTGCCATTATTTGCATGTGGGCGACCTGGTGGTTGTGGTGCTGGTGGTTGCACGTAGTTCGATGTTGATCAACCTCATCCTCGTAAGCTCTCACATAATCATCCTCCCCACTTGCAGCAGCAGGAGCCATGAAGTATCAACAGCAGCACCAGCAGCTTGGCGGTGAAGAGGGACACGGGAAGCTCGGCGGAGGGCTGTTTCGCGATGTGGAGGTAGTCCGTGTTGTTGTAGTAGAGGTGCGTTAGGTGCAGCCGGTGGTGGTGGTGGTAGACGCGAGCAATTCATTAAACTTGTTATCGAGCTTTGTTTCAACGCCTTCTCAATGCCATCTATCTTCTCCATGGCCTCTTCAAATCTATTTAGCACATCGTCCACCTGCCCACTCATCATTTGTTGAAACTTATCATGTAGCGCTTTGTTTGTCATGTTCTCCCGGTCGGTCTCGTCGGCTTGTGATCCTGCCATGGTTAGCGACAATAGAAACACACAAGAATATGATTGACAGACTACTAGGAAGTGGTGGTGATGGTGTGGTGGACGATCACAAATCCGTCGAGCAAATCTCAAATTCTTACCAGTTCTTACCCAAAGCGGCGGTGATCGGCAACCGATGTAGTCAAAACTCTCAAAGCTTGGATAGAGCGATTACGGGGAGAGTCAAGCATACGATGTAGATGTATGTGGAGCTGGGAAGGCTTATAATATGGTAGCAAAAAGGTTAGCAATAATCAATTCAGAGATGCAAAGTTGAATAAGCGCTCAACGACGAGTCTTGTCTTTGGTCCTAGGCTAGACCGTGCTAGAGACGCGAGCCTAGAACACTAACAAAATCACGGCGCTGCACGTAAACAAGGGAAAAGCACACTCTGGAAATTTTTTTTCGCTTTTTTTTTTCGCTGCTTTTTTTTTGCGCTCTTTTTTTTTTTTTTTGCGAAAAATCACTATAATGGCGAGTGTCTCAAAACTCTTCCAGGTCAAACTGACAGGATGGGCACGAAAATTTTTTGACCAATTTTTTTTTTTTTGCCGGACCCAAAAGCTGAAACAGGTCAAAAAACTTTCTATAACGGCGTTGTCTCAATAAACTTATAAACACCTAAAATAGGATAGCCAAAATTTTTTTGACAAATGCGTTTTGGAAAATTTTGGGCCTAAGCGGAGGTGGTTTCAGACTTTTTTTTTTTCGAAACCTACTCCGCAAGGAAACACGAATCGGAAACTAGATGGATCTCAAAACAACCCTAATATGCAAGGAACTCGGATTGGTGGTGGATATATGGTGGTGGTATATGGCAGCGGTGGTGGTAGCGGTGGTAGTATATGGATATGGATCGGTGGTGGTATATGGACACGGATTGGTGGTGGTATATGGATACGGATTCAAGCGGTGATGGTAGGTGGCGGGCGATGATGATGGTGCGGTGGCGGCGTGACAACTTATGACCGTAACTCGAAACTCTAAAAGACTAGACGCTAAGACCAGCAACTAGACACGACGATGCAACCATAAATTCAACAAAGCAAAACCCTAAAAGATTATGCAAAGGCTCAGATTGGTTCGGATATGATGAACTAACCCTAATTTTTTTGTGGCTTTTTCATGGACTTTAGGTATGAAGAACAGACTCGATCTAATCTACGAAAAACTGTAAAATCTCACCGAGCAACCTGAAAATCTGATACCACTTGATAGAGGCAAAGGTGTCCCGATGTTTCGATGAGATGGTGGCTATCGTTTTTGTGGGAGTCGACCTTGACGATCCGACTACGAACGTGCGAGACGTCGCGCCTTAGCAATCGCTAAACCAACTTCCGAGGGTTATTGACCACGCCGGAGCACGATCAACCTGACCACGAGGGCATGTTTCCTGCGAGCAAACGAAGAACAAGCAAGAAACTGAGATTGCAATCCGGATATTGCGAATATAAGATGAAAGCTTTATTGATCAAGGTGGGGTTCTGTGGCGCCTTTGTGCAGTCGTTGAACACAAGCGGCTGCGAAGTTGCAGCTATGGCGAACTTTTAATCTAAACAAAACCCAAGCTCTAAGCGGTGCCCTAAGGGCTGTATATATGGAGGAAGAGGGGGAATTTCGTGGCCCTTGGTGGAGGGTCGAAATCAACCCTAACTCTTGTTTCCCCACATACGGACTCTAAAACAGCCTATACTTAAGTATTTCGAAATTACATGGGCCTGGCCCACTAATAAGGTGACGCAGCACCTAGAATAGCCTCGGGACGACATTTATGAAGTAGCATCTTGTATATTTCGTCCAAGGCTTCATGCATCCATTATGGTGGCTTCAAAGTCCTGAAATCATCACTTGTAACTCCGTTCTTGTTCCCCTTGCATGGCATTATCTCCATGCTTGTTCTTGCTCAATGTCCATCCTTCTCCAAGCTAGGGCCTTCATTTGTAAGCAAAACAAATGTATCCAATTTAGGCAGCATCATATTCTCATGAACATTAGAATCATTACCAAGAAAGCGAAAGTACCGATAATTTAATTGGCGTCATGCGAGCTCTAGTAATTGGTCCAAGTATATGTAGCGATAGGGGCTGTGGGTGTAACAATGGTATTGATGTCCTCATCATCATATCCAGTATATGTAGCGATATCGGATCAATAACCTCATCACCATGGAAGGGAGATAGGTCCTTGACGTTGAAGATGTCGCTCATGTTGTCCTTGTCTCGTGGTAGGTCGATCTTGTGGGCATTGTCATTATAGCGTGCCAACACTTTGAATGGTACATCAGCTCAAGGTAGTAGCTTGGACTTGCGCTCGATGGGGAATCGTTCCTTGTAAAGGTGTAGCTACACAAGGTCGCCGGTGTTGAACACCATGGGATGCTTGTTGGTGTTGATGTTGGAGGCGAGGCGTTGTGAGTCTTGCATCTTCGTGCATCTTCCTGAGGTAACTTGCTCTTGCGCTCGCGTCCATGCTGGTTCTTGTAAGTGCATCTAGTGCCACCCCTAGTTGGTCTTGGAGTATTGACGACAAACTTGGTTGAGGGACTAATATGTTTGTGAGATTCACAGGAGAACATTGGTAGAAGTCCCTATTGATTCAGTTTACCCATCAAAGATGACCCCTAAAATGTACGAAAAGATTGAAGATATTGGTGATTCGCAAAGACATTCGCGTCAAAGATAATGACGCGTGAGGACATTCACTTGAAGACAATGGAGTGCGAAGACATAGTTTCTTTTGTAGTTTCATTTTCTTCTTTCCTGAGTCATAGGAACCATCGAACTGTTAAGTGGGTCCAGGTGAACAAAGTCAGAAAACTGACATGATGCTCAACCCAAATCCTATGTCTTCGAGTGAAGACAATGGCACAAAATCTTATCCTAAGTTGGATGAGTCAGCTTTGCTTGTAGCCCAAGCCAAGCTGCCACGTGTGTTTGAAATCTGACCGTTGGACACATGTCGATTGTCCATTGACCAAGGGTCATTTTGGAAAAATCATGTCGGGTTGCCCCTTGGCTATAAATATCCACCCCCTTCCACCATTAATTGGTGGCTGCTCAGATTTAGTGCACGGCTTTTGTCGTTTGAGAGCAACCCACCTCTGAAGCCTTTGAGAGAGAATCCGCATCACTGAAGTCTTTCTGTTCCGCGTGATCCAAAGACTTATTACACTTGAAGACTGTTATCTTCGAGTCGGTTAGGCGTCGCATTCTGAGCATCCAAGAGTCACTATGGATTGCCGGTGAATGAAGTCTATGAAGGCTTAGAATTTTACCTTGAATACTTACCTGAGTGATTGGGCGAGGACTAAGTGACCTTATGTAACAGCCTGGATTTTGGCCCTTTTCTTTTTCTTTTAATTTAATTGGTTTTTGCTCTGTTTTTTCTTTTTGGAGTGGTTCTGTGGCCTTGCCACCTGGGAAATCATCCTCATAGCCCCTCCCAAGTGGCTCATCATACTCAAAACCTTGCCAAGATCATGTCACTCCACTCCTTGACCAAACCCTAATTTCTTTATCTCAGGAATATTCCTTTTTTCTATTAAAGGAATAACCCTATCCGCCCTAGGTTGTGAAGCAACCTATATTTCTGTCCATCCAAAAATTTCCAAACAATTCAAATAATTCCTTTGGGTCATATATTGCTCAAATATGCTCAAACTTTCCTATTCTAGCCCAAGAATAATTCTCCAAAAATTATTATTCATTTCTGTCCAGTGTGGCTTTCTGTGAAGGAAGTGCCACCTATCCTTTCCTGATTGCTCCCAAACCTTTTGGGCATTTTCTTATGTCCAAATAATTGCCTCATGCCAAAATTCAACTTTATTTGCCTAGCCAATCTCCCTCAGTGATTTATCAAAGTTTCTATCAAACATAAGCCTGTGTGAAGGAAGTGCTAGCTAGTGTTGGGGAACGTAGTAATTTCAAAAAATTTCCTACGCACACGCAAGACCATGGTGATGGCATAGCAACGAGAGGGGAGAGTGTATGTCCACGTGCCCTCGTGGATCGAAAGCGAAGCGTTATAACAAGCGCTGTTGATGTAGTAAATGCGTCTTCACGATCCGACCGATCCAAGTACCGAACGACGGCACCTCCGAGTTACGCACACGTTCAGCTCGATGGCGATCCCCGGGCTCCGATCCGAGCAAAGCGTCGGGGATGAGTTCCGTCGACCTGACGGCGTGGTGGCGATGATGATGCTCCACCGACGCAGGGCTTCGCCTAAGCTCCGCTGACGATATGACTTCACGGGCGCAGGGCTTCGCCCTAAGCTCCACGACGATATGACCGAAGTGGAATATGGTGGAGGGGCACGCACTGCAGCTAAGGAGCGATCCGTAGATCAACTTGTGTGTCCATGGGGTGCCCCTGCCCCAGTATATAAAGGAGGGAGGGAGGAGGAGGCCGGCCCTAGGAGGGCGCCATGGGAGTCCTACTCCCACCGGGAGTAGGATTCCCCCTTTCCTAGTCCAACTAGGAGTCCTTCCATGTATTAGGATAGGAGACAAGTAAGGGGAAGAGAGAAGGGAGGGAAGGAAGGGGTGCGGCCCCTCCCCCTAGTCCAATTCGGACTAGGCCATGGGGGGCGCGCGGCCTGCCCTAGGCAGCCCCTCTCTCTCCCCGCAGGCCCAATAAGGCCCAATACTTTCCCCGGCGAATTCCCGAAACTCTCCGGTACTCGAAAAATACCGAATCATTGGAACCTTTCCGAACTCGAATATAGTCGTCCAATATATCGATCTTTACGTCTCGACCATTTCGAGACTCCTCGTCATGTCCCCCGATCTCATCCGGGACTCGAACTCCTTGTACATCAAAACTCATAAACTCATAATATAATCGCCATGAAACCTTAAGCGTGCGGACCCTACGGGTTCGAGAACTATGTAGACATGACCTAGAACTATTCTCGGTCAATAACCAATAGCGGAACCTGGATGCCCATATTGGTTCCTACATATTCTCTGAAGATCTTTATCGGTCAAACCGCATAACAACATCACGTTGTTCCCTTTGTCATCGGTATGTTACTTGCGAGATTCGATCGTCGGTATCCAATACCTAGTTCAATCTCGTTACCGGCAAGTCTCTTTACTCGTTCCGTAATACATCATCTCTCAACTAACTTATTAGTTGCAATGCTTGCAAGGCTTATGTGATGTGTATTACCGAGAAGGCCCAAAGATACCTCTCCGACAATCGGAGTGACAAAACCTAATCTCGAAATACGCCAACCCAACATGTACCTTTGGAGACACACTGTAGTACTCCTTTATAATCACCCGATTACGTTGTGACGTTTGGTAGTACCAAAGTGTTCCTCCATTAAGCGGAGTTGCATAATCTCATAGTTACAGGAACATGTATAGGTCATGAAGAAAGCAATAGCAATATACTAAGCGATCAAGTGCTAAGCTAACGGAATGGGTCATGTCAATCACATCATTCTCCTAATGATGTGATCCCATTAATCAAATGACAACACATGTCTATGGTTAGGAAACATAACCATCTTCGATTAATGAGCTAGTCTAGTAGAGGCATACTAGTGACTATCTGTTTGTCTATGTATTCACACATGTATTATGTTTCCGGTTAATACAATTCTAGCATGAATAATAAACATTTATCATGATATAAGGAAATAAATAATAACTTTATTATTGCCTCTAGGGCATATTTCCTTCAGCTAGGAGTACCCAAATGAGTTGAAATTTTGCATGCCTCTTCATGTGCTCATATAATTAGCCTCCTCCAAATTTCAGCTCCATCCCTTGATCTATGTGAGCACAGGACCAAATCTTTGATTCTTGCAATATTTTCGGGTTGTGAAGCAAGTGCATTTTATATTGCTTCATTAATTCTAAGAAAATACCAGATTGTTCTCCTACCCAAATAACATCTCTCCACCAAATTTGGAACCATTTCATTGAGCCAATATTTCTCCAAAATTATTGCAAGTTTCTGTCCAGAGGAGATGTTTGCGAAGCAAGTACCATTTTGGTAAATCCAATTGGTATGAAAGTTTTACAGCATCATTGTATGACCAAATAACTAAGCCTTACCAAGTTTGAGCTCAAGTGGCTTCTTTATGTGAGTGCTTCTTCCTGTTTTTGCTTCTGGACCAGTTTATGTGGTTGTTAAGCAACTATATTAAGTACTGGTCCAAATCATCTCAAAATTAATAGTATTATAGTCCTTCCTAAGCTGATCACCCCAAACAAACTCTCTGGCTCCAACCCCTTTCCTGTTGATCACCAGTGCACGTTCAAGTTTATTGCAGTAAACTTCACACGATAATTACCACTTAACCAGAGCAGTTTTCATCGATCTACCACCACAGTTGAAACCTCCCCTGGAAGGACTTTCCACTAGACAACGTTTGCAAACCTTTGGCACCTTATCCTCGCCAGCTCACGCGGTCACCACCTCTCTGGCATGCCATGGCGGCGTCCAGGATGGTTTCTTGCTCGGGCCCCTCCACCTCTCGTCGTCTTCGCAATCGTGAGCATGTCCAACAGATTCACCGCGTCATCGCCGTCCTCCTGGAGCCATCTCCCCCCTCCGTAAGCCGCTCCATCGGTATTGTCGTGGCCTCTTGGCATATGGCGCGACCGTAACCAACCGAGCATTAATGGCGCCGCGGCGTCTTCCTCCTCTGCGCCCTCGGCCCCTCCTGCCCTGTGCACCTCTGCAGCTCGTCCGGTGCCTCCCTCGTCGCCTTCCCGCGCCCTCCCGTGATCGCTGCCATCGCCAGGGCCTCGGCCAGACGTGCCCGACGGCACCCGAGGCCGTGCTCTCGCCCTGCCTATATATAGCCCTCCTCGCGGCCTCCCGAGCACACCTCTCGCCTCCCCTCACTCCTATGGTTCCGCCTAGCCACTACCCCGAGCTCGGGAAGCCCTCTTCGCCTCTGTTGGCCGCCATGGCCGTCGCTCCCCTCCGGCTAAATTAGCCCGAAGCCGAGCCCTCTTCCACCTCTAGCCACCACCATCGCCTTGCCCACACTCAAGCGACCCTCCCCGTGCCCTTGCCCCCTCACTGGAGCCTCTCTAGGGCCGTGCCCCGAAGACCACCGCTGCCTCTGCTCCTATTTGTCGCGTCGCCGCGCTTTCATGCTGCTCCTCCTCCGGTGCCGTTTCTTTCCTGGATGGATGCGCCATGCCCCCGCGAGCCCGCCGGTGGTCTCCACTTGGCCGGAGATCGCCGGAGTTAGCCGCTCCATCGCCGGCACCGCCCTGCCTCCCGCTCATCAGTTTCCCACCAGGGGAGCAGCGAGGAGGAAGATGACGCCCAGCTGGGCCCCTCCCCTGCGCGTGGGCCCCCTCTGTCAGCTGCTCAAGCCGGGCCCTGCCACCGCCACGTCACATAAGTGAAAACGTTTTCTACTCAAATCCGCTTTCTTCTTTAGGAAAGCGTATTCGGTGAAGCTTTAGGCCATAATACACTTTCACTTTCTGAAAGCGTACTCTGGTTCTACTGCGGCCCAAAATTCGTTTCCTCTGTTTTGAAAACGTATTTCACCATATGCGCTTTCTGTTTTGGCCGTCAGGGACTTGTTGGTGATGAAAATCTTCACAGATAGGTCCCTGACCTTCTACACCTCATAACTTTTCAACCACAACTCCAAATGAGGTGATCCCAAAGCCCACTTCTTCGTTTCGCCAAGCCCGTTCTGTTGGTATCATTTTGACCAGGTTTTGACATTATAAAAATGACCATTTTGCCCTTGCGCTTAATCATCCCCCTCTGAGAGAGAACGTTTTCCGGCGATTCTTTCCGTGAGCTGCTCGCACTTTCTCCCGGTGATTTCTTCCACCCCAGGCAAGCCACAACCACCATTTGCATGATAGCCATGCAGTAGCATTGGTTTTCAAGTTGAATCTTTAATAACTGTATGTTTGTGTGCTACAGTTGTCGTTATTTCGGTCATGTTTATGGATCGGTGATTACCATCATGCTTTGTTTTCTTTTACTCTGTTATCATGAATTACTTGCTAGTATTACTTTCATATTGGTCATGATTGATAGTAGTACATGGTTGATGAGGACATCAATACCATTGTTACACCCACAGCCCCTACTGCTACATATACTGGACCAATTATTCGGAACCTTTCGGGGCTCCGAATATAGTCGTCCAATATGTCGATCTTTACGTCTCGACCATTTGAGACTCCTCGTCATGTCCCGATCTCATCCGGGACTCGAACTCCTTCGGTACATTGAAACTCATAAGCTCATAATATAAGCGTCGCCATGAGCCTTGGCGATGCGGACCCTCCCGGGTTGGCGAGAACTATGTAGACATGACCTAGGAACTATTCTCGGTCAATAACCCATAAGCGGAACCTGGATGCCCGCATTGGTTCCTACACTTATTCGAAGATCTTGATCGGTCGAACCGCATAACAACATACGTTATTCCTTTGTCATCGAATATGTGCCTTGCGAGATTACGTCGATAGATTGTCAATACCTAATTCAATCTCCGTTACCGACAAGTCTCTTTACTACGTTCGTAATACATCATCTGCAACTAACTTATTGGTTGCAATGCTTCTGAGAGCTTATGCAGTGTGTATTGCCGGAGCTTTAAAGATACCTCTCCGGGCAATCCAGATGACAAAACCTAATCTCGAAATCACGCCAACCCAACATATTTACCTTTGGAGACACTTTGTGGTACTCCTTTATAATCACTTGATTACAGTTGTAAGCGTTTGGTACCAAGTACCCAAAGTATTCCTCGGGTGGCAGGAGTTGCATAATCTCATAGATTAACGGGAACATGTATGAGTCATGAAAAGCAATAGCAATATACTAAGCGATCAAGTGCTAAACTAGCAAGGAATGGGTCAAGTCAATCCACATCATTCTCCTAATGATGTAGATCCCATTAATCAAATGACAGCACACATGTCTATGGTTAGGAAACATAACCATCTTACGATTAATTCCGCTAATTCTAGTAGAGGCATACTAGTGACTATCTGTTTGTCTATGTATTGACACATATTATTATGTTTCCGGTTAATACAACCCTAGCATGAATAATAAACATTTATCATGATATAAGGAAATAAATAATAACTTTATTATTGCCTCTAGGGCATATTTCCTTCAACTAAGGAGTACCCAAATGAGTTGAAATTTTGCATACCTCTTCAGCCTGTGCTCATATAATTAGCCTCCTCAAATTCACAACTCCATCCCATTTGATCTATGTGAGCCTGGGGACCAAATCTTTGATTCTTGCAATATTTTAGGGTTGTGAAGCAAGTGCATTTTATATTGCTTCATTAATTCTAAGAAAATACCAGATTGTTCTCCTACCCAAATAACATCTCTCCTGGAATTTGGAACCATTTCATTGAGCCAATATTTCTCCAAAATTGTGCAAGTTTACATCCGGAGGAGATGTTTGCGAAGCAAGTACCATTTATTGAAATCAATTGGTATGAAAGTTTTCTGACATCATTGTATGACCAAATAACTAAGCCTTACCAAGTTTGAGCTCAAGTGGCTTCTTTATGTGAGTGCTTCTTCTGTTTTTTCTTGGACCGGTTTATGTGGTTGTTAAGCAACTATATTAAATCTTGGTCCAAATCATCTCAAAATTAATAGTATTATAGTCCTTCTAAGCTGATCACCCCAAACAAACTCTGGCTCAACCCCTTTCACTTTATTTGATCACCGGTGCACGTTCAAGTTTATTCTTGATAAACTTCACACGATAATTACCACATAACGAGCAGTTTTCATCGATCTACCACCACAGTTGAAACCTCCACAGAAGGACTTTCCACTAGACAGCGTTTGCAAACCTTTGGCTGCCTTATCCCCTCGCCCGACTCGCGGTCACCACCTCTACGGCATGCCATGGCGGCGTCCGGGATGGTTTCTTGCTCGAGGCCCCTCCACCTCTCGTCGTCTTACCATGATAAGTGAGCATGTCCATGAATTCACCCAGCGTCATCTTGCCGTCCTCTGGAGCCATCTCCCCCTCCGTGGCCCAGCTCCATCATTACAAATAGCTCTGCAGCCCTGCTCAGCGCCCACCCCAACTTGAGCATTAATGGCGCTTGTGGCATCTTCCTCCTCTGCGCCCTCGGCCCCTCACCTGCCTGCCACCTCTGCGGCTCGTCAGGGGTGCCTCCTAAATGCGCCTTCCCGCGCCCTCCGTGATCAGCGCCATCATGGGGCCTCGACCCGAACGTGCCCGTGGCACCCAGAGTGGTGCTCTCCCCTGCCTATATATAGCCCCTCCCCTCGCGGCCTCCAGAGCACACCTCTCGCCTCCTCACTCTATGGTTCCCCCTAGCCACTACCCAGAGCTGGGAAGCCCTCTTCGCCTCTGTTGGCACGCCATGGCGTCGCTCCCCTCCATTAAGTGGCAGGGCCAGAGCCCTCTTCACCTCTATGCCACCACCATCGCCTTGCCCACACTCAGCGACCCTCACCGTGCCCTTGCCCCCTCACTTTGGAGCCTCTCTGGGCCGTGCCCAGACCACCGCTGCCTCTTGCTCCTATTTGTCGCGTCACCCGCGCTTTCATCTTGCTCCTCCTCCCGGTGCCGTTTCTTTCTGGATGGATCGCCATGCCCATGAGCCATGGGTGGTCTCCACTTGGCCAGGAGATCGCCGGATTGGCAGCTCCATCTCCTGGGCACCGCCTGCCTCCCAGCTCATCGATTTCCCACCCAGGGAGCAGCGAGGGAGGAAGATGGCCTTAGCCAGTGGGCCCCTCCCCTGTAGCGTGGGCCCCCTCATCATCGACTGCTCAAGCAGGCCACTGCTTACCGCCCACGTCACATAAGTAAGCGTTTTCTACTCAAATCCGCTTTCTTCTTTGGGAAAGCGTGTTAGAAGTGGCTTTAGGCCATAATACACTTTCACTTTACGGCGTACTCTGGTTCCTCTACTATTAAAAATTCGATTTCCTACATTTTGAAAACGTATTTCACCATGTCGCTTTACATTTTGGTAGTCCCGAGGGACTTGTTGGTGATGAAAATCTTCCTGAGATAGGTCCACGACCTGCTACACCTATAACTTTTCAACCCAACTCCAATGGGTGATCCCAAAAGCCCACTTCTTACGTTTAAGCCAAGCCCGTTCTGTTGGTATCATTTTGACCAGGTTTGACATTATAAAAATGACCATTTTGCCTTAAACGCTTAATCATCCCCTCTTTGAGGAAGAGCGTTTTCCGGCGATTCTTTCAGCCCAGAGCTGCTTTCGCACTTTCTCTCGGTGATTTCTTTACACCGGGCAAGCCACAACCACCATTTGCATGATAGCCATGCAGTAGCATTAGTTTTCAAGTTGAATCTTTAATAAGCTGTATGTTTGTGTACTTTCTGATTGTCGTTATTTCGGTCATGTTTATGGATCGGTGATTACCATCATGCTTTGTTTTCTTTTACTACTGTTATCATGAATTGCCTTGCTAGTATTACTTTCATATTGGTCATGATTGATAGTAGTACATGGTTGATGAGGACATCAATACCATTGTTACACCAGCCCCTCTTGCTACATATCTTGGACCAATTACTAGAGCTCGCACGCATCAATTAAATTATAAGGTATTTTCGTTTTTTGGTAATGATTCTAATGTTCATGAGAATATGATGCTGCCTAAATTGGATACATTTGTTTTGCTTACAAATGAAGGCCCTAGCTTGGAGAAGGATGGACATTGGAGCAAGAACAAGCATGGAGATAATGCCATGCATAAAGAGAACAAACGGAGTTACAAGTGATGATTTAGGACTTTGAAGCCACCATAATGGATGCATGAAGCCTTGGACGAAATATACAAGATGCTACTTCATAAATGTCGTCCGAGGCTATTCTAGGTGCTTCGTCACCTTATTAGTGAGCCAGGCCCATGTAATTTCGAAATACTTAAGTATAGGCTGTTTTTAGAGTCCGTATGTGTGGGGAAACAAGAGTTAGGGTTGATTTGGACCCCTCCACCAAGGGCCACGAAATTCCCCCTCTTCCTCCATATATACAGCCCTTAGGGCACCGTTTAGACCTTGGGTTTTGTTTAGATTAAAGTTAGCCATAGCTGCAACTTGGCGTGCTTCGTTTGTGTTCAGCGACCGAACAAAGGCGTCCACAGAACCCACCTTGATCAATAAAGCTTTCATCTTATATTCGCAATATCCAGATTGCAATCTCAGTTTCTTGCTTGTTCTTCGTTTGCTCGCGAGAAGCAGGCCCTCGTGGTCGGAGTTGATCGTGCTCGGCGTGGTCAATAACCCTCGGAAGTTGGTTTAGCGATTGCTAGGCGCGACGTCTCGCTACGTTAAGTGGTCGGATCGTCAAAGTCGACTCCCACGAAGCGATAGCCACCATCTCATCGAAATATCCGGGACACCTTTGCCTCTATCAAGTGGTATCGATTTTCGGGTTGCTCGGTGAGATTTTACATTTTTAGTAGATTAGATCGATGCATTCTTCATACCTAAAGTCCACGAAAAAGCCACAAAAAAATTGGGGTTAGTTCATCATATCCGAACCAATCTGAGCCTTTGCATAATCTTTTTAGGGTTTTGCTTTGTTGAATTTGCGGTTGCATCGTCGTGTCTAATTCTTGATCTTAGCGTCTAGTCTTTTAGAGTTTGAGTTACGGTCATAAGTTGTCAACGCCCGCACCATCATCATCATCGCCCTTTACCTACCATCACCGCTTGAATCATTATCCATATACCACCACCAATCCGTGTCCACCGATCCATATCATATACTACCACCGCTACCACCACGCTGCCATATACCACCACCATATATCCACCACCAATCCGAGGTTCTTGCATATTAGGGTTGTTTGAGATCCATCTAGTTTCCGATTCGTGTTTCCTTAGAGGAGTAGGTTTCGAAAAAAAAATTGGTCCAAATTTTCCGGCGTACTTGTCAAAAAAAAATTTGGCTATCCTATTTTAGGTGTTTCTAAGCGTATTGAGGACGATGGCCGGTATAGAAAGTTTTTTGACCCGTTTCGGTTTTTGGTTAAGGCGATCGAAAAAAAATTTGGTCAAAAAATTTCGTGCCCATCCTGTCGGTTTGACACTGGAAGAGTTTTGAGACACTCGCCATTATAGTGATTTTTAAGCAAAAAAAAAAAAAAAAAGCGTAGCAAAAAAAAAAAAAAATTTTTTTCAGTGTGCTTTCCTTGTTTACGTGCTGTGTGCCGTGATTTTGTTAGTGTTCTAGGCTCGCGTCTCTATACGGTCTAGCCTAGGACCAACCTGATCACGTCGTTGAGCGTTTATTCAACTTTGCATCTCTGAATTGATTATTGCTAACCTTTTTGCTACCATATTATAAGCCTTCCCAGCTCCATACATCACATCGTGATGGTTGACTCTCCTGGTCGCTCTATCAAGCTTTGAGAGTTTTGACTACATGTTCTGCCGATCACACTTGCTTTCTTCTTTGAGTAAGCTGGTAAGAATTTGAGATTTGCTGACGGATTTGTGTCCATCCACCACCACCACCACTTCCTAGTAGTCTGTGAATCATATTCTTGTGTGTTTCTATTGCTGCTAACCATGGCAGGATCACAAGCCAGACAGGCTTGTGGAGAACATGACAAACAAAGCGCTACATGATAAGTTTCAACAAATGATGAGTGGGCGGTGGGCGATGTACTAAATAGATTTGAAGAGGCCATGGAGAAGATAGATGGCATTGAGAAGGCGTTGAAACAAAGCTCGATAACAAGTTTAATGAATTGCTCGTGCGTCTACCACCACCACCACGGCTGCACCTAACGCACCTCTACTACAACAACGGACTACCTCATCATGTGAAACAGCCCTCCATGGAAACTTCCGTGTCCCTCTTGACTGGCCAAGCTCTTTGGTCTTCTTGTTGATATACGTGGCTCCTGCTGCTGCTGGTGGGGAGGATGATTATGTGAGCTTACGAGGATGAGGTTGATCAACATCGAACTCACGTGCAACCACCGACACCACAACCACCGGTTCGTCCACATGCAAATAATGGCAATGTTGGGCTCCCCTTGATGCGAGATCATGACCATCTCCTAAACTGAAATTGAATATTCCACCATTTGAGGTAGATATGTTCACGATATATATCTTACTTGGGAATTAGAAACTGAACAACGATTTACATGTTTACAATATCACGAGGAGAGCGTGTTCCTGCTGCTTTGTTTGTGCTTTCACTAGCTTTGCATGTGTTTGGTGGTGCGAACATTGTAGATTATATCCTGTTCCACTACTTGGGCTGCTTTGAAAACTGCAATGCGTGCTCGTTGGGTTCCACCATATTATCAGCGTGAATTACTTCAAAAATTGCAGCGCTTAAGACAAGGAAAAAATTCGGTGAAGAATATTATCGGGAATTACAAACTGGCTTGATTAGATGTGGTATTGTTGAGGAGAATGAAGCTATGCTTTGCGTTTTACGGGTGGATTAAATAGAGATTTAGACCATTCTAGACTACAAGGATTATAATAATATCACTCGATTATTCCATCTTGCTTGTAAAGCTGAGCGTGAAGTGCAGGATCGCGGGGCCTTGCGCGGACTAACTTTTCTGCAGGTCGACCTTCATCATGGACACCACATGCATCATCTACTTCCACCGTTCTACTACGGCACCTCCGTCATTGCCACCTCAACCGTGATACAAAGCAGGCACAACCACCACTATCGCCAAGAGTACACTGCTTTGAGCCTACAGAGCTCTTCTTCTTCCATGGCGTCAACAGGGCACACAAGTGATATTATTTGTAAATCGTTGTGGGGAAGAGGACATTTCTGAAGAATGCCAATCTCAGCGTGTGATGATTGCTCTTGAGGATGGTGGGTATGAGTCGCTAGTGACTATGATGAAGAGACTTTGGCTCTTATTACACATAAAGAACACGGTGGAGATGATTACGATCATGAGGCGCAATACATGGTGCTGAAGATCTTGCAGCGGTATGAATGTTTAGTTGCTCAACGTGTTTTGAGTGTGCAGGTTACACAAGCTGAGCAAAATCAGAGGCATAACTTGTTCCATACAAAGGGAGTTGTGAAGGGCGTTCTATTAGCGTCATCATAGATGGAGGGGCTGCAACAACTTAGCTAGCATGGATATGGTGGAAGCTTTCTCTCACCACAAGACCACATCCACATCCTTACTACATCCAATGGTTCAACAACAGCGGCAAGGTTAAGGTAACACGTCTTTGTTAGGTGTGCATTTTAGTATCTCTACATATGCTGATTATGTTGATTGTGATGTGGTACCTATGCAAGCATGTTCCTTATTACTTGGTAGACCATGGCAATTTGATAAAATTCTGTACACCATGGTAGAAACAATCAGTATACTCTTGTTCACAAGGATAAAAATATTACTTTGCTTCCTATGACTCTGATTCCATTTTGAAAGATGATATTAATAGAGCTAATAAAGCAAAACAGGAGAAAAATAAGAGTGAAAATCAGATTGTGGCAAAAGAATTTGAGCAACAAATGAAGCCTAATAATAAACCATCTAATGTTGCTTCGAAATTAAATTGAAAAGTGCATGTTTATTTGCCACCAAATCTGATATTGATGAGCTAGATTCTAGCAAATCTGTTTGCTATGCTTTTGTGTGCAAAGAGGCATTATTTTCATTCGAGGCGTGCCTTCCTCTTTGCCCCTGCTGTCACTAACATTTTGCGGGAGTTCGTTGGCGTCTTCCACAAGGCGTGCCACCGGGATTACCACCTATTAGAGGATTGAGCATCAAATTGACTTAATTCCGGTGCATCAGCTACCAACCGTGCACCTGCATTACCAATCGGAGGAGGCGAAGGAGATTATCGTCAAATCACAGGAGCTGCTCGACAAAGGTTATATCGCGAATCTCTTAGTCCTTGTGCTGTTCCTATTATACTAGTGCCTAAAAAGGATGGTACGTCGGCGTGTGTGTTGATTGTAGAGGCATTAATAATATTACTATTCGTTATCGTCATCCTATTCCTAGGCTAGATGATATGCTTGATGAATTGAGTGGCTCTACAATATTCTCCAAAGTTGATTTGCGTAGTGGATACCATCAAATTCGTATGAAATTGGGAGATGAATGGAAAACAGCATTTAAAACTAAGTTTGGATTATATGAGTGGTTAGTCATGCCTTTTGGGTTAACTAATGCACCTAGTACTTTCATGAGATTAATGAGCGAAGTTTCGTGCTTTCATTGGACGATTTGTGGTAGTTACTTTGATGATATACTGATTTATAGCAAATCTTTGGAAGAACATTTGGAACATTTACGTGCTGTTTTTAATGCTCGTGATGCTGCGTTTGTTTGGTAACCTTGGGAAGTGCACCTTTTGCACCGACCGAGTATCTTTTCTTGGCTATGTTGTTACTCCACGGAATTGAAGTTGATAAAGCCAAGATTGAAGCTATTGAGAGTTGGCGCGGCCAAAGCAGTCACACAAGTGAGGAGTTTTCTTGGACTCGCTGGTTTCTATAGGCGTTTTGTGAGAGACTTTAGCACCATTGCTGCACCTCTCAATGAGCTTACAAAGAAGGATGTGCCTTTTGTTTGGGGTACCATACGGGAAGAAGCCTTCACGGTATTGAAAGATAAGTTGACACATGCTCCTTTACTCCAACTTCGACTTTAATAAGACTTTTGAGCTTGAATGTGATGCTAGTGGAATTGGATTAGGAGGTGTGTTATTACAAGATGGCAAACCTGTTGCATACTTTTACGAAAAATTGAGTGGGCCTAGTCTGAACTATTCTACTTATGACAAAGAATTATATGCTCTTGTTAGGACTTTAGAGACATGGCAACATTATTTATGGCCCAAAAGAATTTGTTATACATTCGATCATGAATCTTTGAAACATATTAAAAGTCAAGCTAAACTGAATCGTGACATGCTAAATGGGTTGAATTCATTGAGACTTTCCTTATGTCATTAAACACAAGAAGGGTAAAGAAAATGTTATTCTTGATGCTTTGTCTAAATAAGCTATACTATGCTTTCACAACTTGACTTCAAAATATTTGGTTTGGAGACCATCAAAGATCAATATGTGCATGATGCTGATTTTAAAGATGTAATGCAGAATTGTAAGAAGGAAGAACATGGAACAAGTTAGTTATTAATGATGGTTTTGTGTTCGTGCTAACAAGCTATGCATTCCTGCTAGCTCTGTTAGTCTTTTGTTGTTGAGGCGCATGGAGGAGGATTAATGGGACACTTTGGCGTGAAGAAGGCGGAGGATATACTTGCTACACATTTCTTTTGGCCAAAGATGAGGCGGGATGTTGGCGTTTTGTTGCTCGCTGCACTACATGTCAAAAAGCTAAGTCACGACTCAATCCTCATGGTTTATATATGCCTTTGCACTGTGCCTAGTGTTCCTTGGGAGGATATATCTATGGACTTTGTTTTAGGTTTACCTCGAACAAAGAAGGGAGGATAGCATATTTGTTGTCGTGGATAGATTCTCGAAAATGGCACACTTTATACCATGTCATAAAAGCGATGATCTTTGTTAATGTTGCTGATTTGTTCTTTAGTGAAATTATTACTTGCATGGTGTGCCAAATACTATTGTTTCAGATCGTGATACTAAATTTCTTAGCCACTTTTGGAGATGTTTATGGGCTAAGTTGGGGACTAAACTGCTTTTTAGTACTACTTGTCACCCCAAAGTGATGGACAAACTGAAGTAGTCAATAGAACATTGTCTACTATGCTTAGGGCTGTTTGAAGAATAATAAGAAAATGTGGGAAGAATGCTTGCCTCATATTGAATTTGCTTATAATCGTTCATTGCATTCTACTACTAAGATGTGCCCTTTTGAAATTGTGTATGGCTTCTACCTCGTGCACCTATTGATTTGTTGCCTCTTCCATCTTGGAGAAGGTTAATTTTGATGCTAAAGAAGCGTGCTGAATTGATTTTAAAATGCATGAGATAACTAAGGAAAACATTGGCGTATGAATGCTAAATATAAACTTCTGGAGATAAGGGTAGAAAACATGTTGTCTTTGCACTGGAGATCTTGTTTGGTTACATTTGCGTGAGATAGGTTTCCTAATTTGCGCAAATCAAAGCTAATGCCACGTCTGATGGTCCATTTAAGGTGTTAGAAAATAAATGATAATGCATATAAACTTGAGCTGCCTGCAGATTTTGGGGTTAGTCCACTTTTAACATTGCAGATTTGAAGCCTTATTTGGGTGAGGAATATGAGCTTCCGTCGAGGCGACTTCATTTCAAGAAGGGAGGATGATGAGGACATCAATACCATTGTTACACCCAGCCCCTCTGCTACATATCTTGGACCAATTACTAGAGCTCGCATACGCCAATTAAATTATCGGTACTTTCGTTTCTTGGTAATGATTCTAATGTTCATGAGAATATGATGCTGCCTAAATTGGATACATTTGTTTTGCTTACAAATGAAGGCCTAGCTTGGAGAAGGATGGACATTGGAGCAAGAACAAGCATGGAGATAATGCCATGCGCAAGAGGAACAAACGGAGTTACAAGTGATGATTTCAGGACTTTGAAGCCACCATAATGGATGCATGAAGCCTTGGACGAAATATACAAGATGCTACTTCATAAATGTCGTCCGAGGCTATTCTAGGTGCTGCGTCACCTTATTAGTGGGCCGGGCCATGTAATTTCGAAATACTTAAGTATAGGCTGTTTTTAGAGTCCGTATGTGGGGAAACAAGAGTTAGGGTTGATTTGGACCCCTCCACCAAGGGCCACGAAATTCCCCCTCTTCCTCCATATATACAGCCCTTAGGGCACCGTTTAGACCTTGGGTTTTGTTTAGATTAAAGTTAGCCATAGCTGCAACCGTTGCGTGCCGTTTGTGTTCAACGACCAGGACAAAGGCGTCAGAACCCCACCTTGATCAATAAAGCTTTCATCTTATATTCGCAATATCAGATTGCAATCTCAGTTTCTTGCTTGTTCTTCGTTTGCTCGCAGGAAACAGAGCCCTCGTGGTCGAGTTGATCGTGCTCGGCGTGGTCAATAACCCTCGGAAGTTGGTTTAGCGATTGCTAAAGGCGCGACGTCTCGCACGTTCGTAGTCGGATCGTCAAGGTCGACTCCCACAGAAACGATAGCCACCATCTCATCGAAACATCGGGACACCTTTGCCTCTATCAATGGTGGGTTGGTCATGTTCTTCGGTGCATGACTAACGTCAGTTACCGAGTATCGTTAATATGCATTGCTCCTTTGCTGTTAGTTGGTTAAGTGACTACTCGGTAATGTTATTGAGGTGTTCTTGCATGGTATTTATTGTTGGTGCTAATGGTCATGTTATGCTATGAGTAGTGTTGTACTGCTCATCATTATGGTATGCTCAGTTGGATATGATTCATTGTTGATATGGTGGATTGTTATGTTGCACTACCCTCATGCTAATGTTGATATCATGCTCATGCATTGTAATTGCATCATGTTATTTAATCATGGCTCAGCTTATTTGAACTCAAGTTTAACCAGACTTAATTAAACTTGAACAACTATTGGCTTTGGTCATGGTGCCCCTCATATCGAGCTGACCGATTGCAACCACAGTTACCTTTATGGGAAGGTCCTACTTTGGGTCTATTGTCATGCCTCTACGCGGTGCCTCCAACGAGGGAAAGGTTATGGTAGCTTCTACGATCGGGTAGGCGGACATAAGCCTTTAATGATGCCCGTTGTTGTTGTTATGTGCCTTGTCCCTGTTTGGGACTATTTATATTTTTACTTACGACGGTGGGCGTTGGTGTCTTTGGTAGATACCGCAGGCCACCAGGACTAACCAGTGGGGAGTGATGTCAGGTGGCAGGGAGGTGTCATGGCGGTAGATCGGTTTTATCCGAACTCCGTTGGTCACCGAATGGGAAGTGCGAGGCCATGGGTTCCGTTGGTGTGGGTACAATGTACTAACCTCTGCGGAGTGTATATTAAACCTATCGATAAGCTGCGCTTACGCGGATAAGAGCCTAGTTCATAGTTGTCTGCTGCGAGTCAGCAGGTTAATAATAATGTGTAATGCTGGCTTCCGGTTCGATGATGATATAAGCTGGTTATGTGATCCGTGAATGATCACCGTTCAATTCTGAGGTAACGTTGAGCCCAGTGGTTAGTTTGTGATCATGTGAACGATCACCCGTTTGAATTCTGACGAGTAACCGTTGAGCCCACAGTGGTTTCGTTTGTGATCACTTGAATGATCATACTTGGTATCAGCGATCTTTGAGGCTGTTGGATATTCGTGATGTTGTGCGAGAATCCGTGGGTAAAGATCAAGCTCCTTGTATGGTCATGATAGATGCAAAATGTCCGTCTTTGATGAGATGTTGGTTTTGGCTTTGGAGAAATCGACTTTGGCGATCCGGCCTACGAGGCGATTACGAGGATGTCAGCCTGTCAACTAAACCAACTCCGGAGGTTGGCCACGCCGGAGCACGTCCAGTCTTATTAGGAATTACTGTTCCTCAAAGCAAGCGAAGAACAAGCAAGAAACTAAGATGCAATCTAGATATGTGCGAATATAAGATGAAAAGCTATTGATCAAAGGTGGGGTTACGTAGCGCCTTTGTCTGGTCGGCTGAACAAGAAAGCGAAATGCATTGATTGCAGCTATGGCGAACTTTAAATCTAAAGCAAGGCCAAGAGTCTAAACGACACTGAAAAGCTAGCCAGCAGTGAAACTAAAAAGTAAAAACTTCAACCCCTTGCTCTAGTCTGTGACTGATTTATCATTGAGGTGACTTTCAAGTGGTTGTGTGACATTAATCAATTCAGAATACCAAAGGATGAATGGCAGCTCAACTGACCCGGTGCTAATTGGTCCTAGACTGGGCAGGTGCTGGAGAGCCCAGCGAGCCTAGAACACATGCAATCCACTTGTTGCCGCGTGAAACAAGGAAAAGCACACTGCGGATTTTTTTGTCTCTCTTTTTTTTCATGCTCTTTTTTCATGAAAAATCACTATAATGGCGGTGTCTAAAACTCTTAGAATTCAATGACGAGGATGAGCACGAAGTTTTTTGACAAAAATATTTTTTCATTTGCCCGGACCCAAAAGCTGGGCTTGGTCAAAAAACTTTCTATACTTGATGAAGCGTCTCAATACCTTAGAAACACCTAAAAATAGGATAGCAAATTTTTTCGACAGTGCGTTTTCGGAAAATTTTTGGGCCTCGCGGTGGTTTCGAGACTTTTTCTTTCAGGAAACCTACTCGACGAAACGAATCGAAACTAGGTGGATCTCGAAAACAAACCTAATATGCAAGGAACTCGGATTGGTGGTGGATATGGTGGTGGTATATGGCAGCCCGGTGGTGGTAGCGGTGTAGTATATGGATATGGATCGATTGGTGGTATATGGACACAGTTGGTGGTGGTATGGATCTGCGGATTGGGAGGCCCGGTGATGGTAGGTGGCGGGGCGATGATGATGGTGCGGTGGCGGCGCAACTATTGAGCTTCGAAACTCTAAAGACTAGGCGCTAAGACCAGCAACTAGACGACGATGCAGCGCAAATTCAACAAGCAAAACCTAAAAGATTATGCAATTTCGATTGATTTGGGATATGATGACAACCTAATTTTTTTTATGTAGCTTTTAGGTGGACTATTAGGGTATGAAGAACAGGCTTCGACTTCTGAGCTTTGTAAAATCTCACGAGCAACTTTGGAAATCTGATACCCCCATGATAGAGGCAAAGTGTCCCGTCTTTCGATGAGATGTTGGTTTTCGCTTTGGAGAAATCGACTTTTGCGATCAGGCTTCTGACGTCTTGAGGGCGTCAGCGCCTTATGTCAGCTAAACCAACCGAGGTTATTGACCACGCGAACCGATCAACCTGACCACGAGGTACATTTCCCTCTGAAACAAGCGAAGAACAAGCAAGAAACTGAGATTGTCGGATATTGCGAATATAAGATGAAAGTTTATTGATCAAGGTGGGGTTACAGCAGCCTTTCGTGTTGAACACAAGCGAAATGCTGAAGTTGCAACTATAGAACTTTTAATCTAAACAAAACCCAAGGTCTTGATTGCCCTAAGGGTTGTATATGGAGGAAAGAGAGTTTCGTGGCCCTTGGTGGAGGTCGAAATCAACCCTATCTCTTGTTCCCCACATACGGACTCTAAAAATAGCCTATACTTGTGTATTTCGAAATTACAAGGCTGGCCCTATAAGGTATTGTGACCTAGAATAGCCTCGGGATGACATTTATGAAGTAGCATCTTATATTTCGTCCAAAGGCTTCATGCAATATAGTTGGCTTCAAAGTCCTGAAATCATCACTTGTAACTCCGTTCTTGTTCCCCTTGCATGGCATTATCTCCATGCTTGTTCTTGCTCCAATGTCCATCCTTCTCCAAAGCTGGTTGTAAGCAAAACAAATGTATGTATCCAATTTAAGCAGCATCATATTCTCATGAACATTAGAATCATTACCAAGAAACTAAAATTTTGATAATTTAATTGTGAGCTCTAGTAGTGGTCCCGTTATATGTAGCAATGAGGGGCTGTGGGTGTAATGGTATTGATGTCCTCATCGGTCATTTAATAGTGATTACTACGGTATTGTTTTATACAAGCTTGATTTGATCTGAGATGATCGTGTGATGTCCGAGGTTGTTAGAGATGCTTTGCATGTGAAGGTTGCAGAGATAACTTGGCGAGTAAGTTGGTGCATGATAATGTCATCATGTTGCATATTAGTGTCATCATGTTTATATGTCCATGCCATGCCGTATTGTTCTGCATTGTATCATATTTGTTCGGGGCTATGTTGTTCGGATAATATAATGTTAATCCGTGTTTTAACCTGTAATTACCATCTTTGTATGTGTGAATGCTTGTTATGTGAGCTTGCAGTACATTCAATGTCTTGACTTTGGCGTGTCATGCAGGTTTGCGGTCATCGGTTGATTGCTTGCTTGTCATGGTTTCCGATTCGTCTGCGAGCTAGGATAAACATTCGGCCGAATCCACTGGGAATTGGAGTTCGCCACCGTCATTCGTTGTTCGGCGCGATAGTTTTTTATTTGCCGAGTTGTTACGCTGCGCATAGAAACAGCGAGGATGGCGTGTGAGTAATGCGATAGATGCCGGCGTTATTCATTATGTCTCGGATACCTTGTATTCATATTAGTGTAATAATGAAAGCTGGTTTGTTCTATGCTAGCAGTGCCGTATTCGAAGACTTCTCCTCGATCTACGGGCGATCGGGGCATTCATTTCTCGGCGAAAGGTGCCCACAACTCGACCTCGAGCAGAGTGCGGGCGTGGGGCGCCTTGGTCGATGAAATGATGGCTGGTAGAAAATGGTAGTTTAAAGTCGGCTTGTTTGTGCATTTGATTCTTTGCATTGTTGTTGGATAGCATGCATATAGCCTTGGTAGTTATTGCTAACAGTTGTCGGTGAGTGTAGGCATAGTTAGGATCACTACAGCTCCTTTGCATTTCTCCAGTTTTCTTTTCTTGCTCATTCTTGGTCGTTTGGTGTCATTTTACATGTAGCAAAGTGATGCCAAATGCTCCCGACACTGTTGGCAAAATAATTGCTCAGGTATATCACCGATATCCTCCTTTCCTTCCTCGCCTAACCGTTTCGGTGATGGACATGCTTCTATCACGATAGCTCTTTTATTTTAATAGTGTTGGCAACCCTTAATGATCTTGATTTATCAAGAAAGGGCAATGTCGGCACCTCGATTTCCCCGCTATCCTATTCCTTGAATGATGCGGATCTTTTCGTCCGGCTTGATAATAATAGTTGCGACCTTCATTGTCCCACTTCTGAGGTTTATCGAGTCGTTCTACTTCTCAAGGCTAGTCGAGGTTGCTACTGGCTAAGCTAGCACTTGGTATAAGCGCTGTTTACACCAATTCTTCCCATTTATTCGTCTCATGCACCGCGATCCACTGACATGCTAGATCATAGGCAAGGAGCGAATTTGTGTGCTTAAGAAACATGCATATTGTGTGACTAGCGATAATATGACATTGATTATGTGTGGTGATTATTGTTGTGTACTTTTGTTTAGTTGATTTCTTTGCTCCTTTCTTTTTGGGCCCCGGTGTTACATTATTTCCCCTAAAAGGGACAACCGTAAGCGACACCGGACTCGAAAATAATAAGGTTCAAATATTTGGAAGGCACAAATAAGCGAAATAAATCTCAATAGCTATGATTGAAATCGGAGATGTCGATCATGATAGCATAACAGCGAGAGGGGAGAGTGTATGTCACGTGCCCTGCGTGGTCGGCGAGCGTTATAACTGCTTGTGGTTGATGTAGTCGTCGTCTTCACGATGGGCGATCAGAAATGCGGGGAACGTCTGGCACCTCAGGAGTTACACTGCGTTCAGCTCGATGTGATCCCGGGCTCGATCCAGCAAGCGTCGGGGATGGGTTCCGTCCTTTTGGCAGTGGTGGCGATGATGATGCTCCACCCGACGCAGGGAACCGCCTATAGCTCATGACGATATGACTTCACCGTGTGGGCTTCGCCCTAGCTCCTGACGATATGGCGAAAGTGGAATGGTGGAGGGGGCACCGCACACGGCTGAGGAGCGATCCGTGAATCAACTTGTGTGTCCATGTGGGGTGCCCTTTACGTATATAAAAGGAGGGAGGGAGGAGGAGGCCCATCCTTGGAGGGCGCCATGGGGAATCCTACTCCCCACCAGGGTAAATTCCCCCTCTAATCCAACAGGAGTCCTTCTGTATTAGGATGAGAGCAAGTAAGGGAAGAGAGAAGGGAGGGAAGGAAGGGGTGCGGCCTCCCTGGTCAATTCGGACCAGGCCATGGGCGCGCGGCTGCCTAGGCAGCCCTCTTTCCGCAGGGGTAATGAGCCCAATACTTCCACCGGAATTCCGAAACTCTCCGGTACTCGAAAATACCGAATCATTCGGAACCTTTCGAACTCCGAATATAGTCGTCCAATATATCGTTTTACGTCTGACCATTTGAGACTCCTCGTCATGTCGATCTCATCGGGACTCGAACTCCTTCGTTACATTGAAACTCATAGCTCATAATATAAGCGTCGCCGAGAGCCTTGGCGATGCGGACCCTGCGGGTTGGCGAGAACTATGTAGACATGACTAGGAACTATTCTCGGTCAATAACCAATAAGCGGAACCTGGTGCCCGCATGGTTCTACATATTCTGAAGATCTTTATCGGTCGAACCGCATAACAACATACGTTATTCCTTTGTCATCGGTATGTTACTTGCGAGATTACGTCGATAGGTATCCAATACCTAGTTCAATCTCGTTACCGGCAAGTCTCTTTATCGTTCGTAATACATCATCTACGCTAACTTATTAGTTGCAATGCTTACAGAGCTTATGTGATGTATTACCGAAGCTTTAAAGATACCTCTCGGGCAATCGGGGTGACAAAACTAATCTCGAAATCACGCCAACCCAACATGCCTTTGGAGACACACATTGGTATCGCATAATCACCCGATTACGTTTGTGACGTTTGGTACCCAAGTATTCTCCGGTGGCAGAGTTGCATAATCTCATAGATTCACGGGAACATGTATGGGTCATGAAAAGCAATAGCAATATACTAAGCGATCAAGTGCTAAGCTAACGGAATGGGTCATGTCGTCACATCTTCTCCTAATGATGAATCCCATTAATCAAATGACAGCACACATGTCTATGGTTGAAACATAACCATCTTCGATTAATGAGCTGAATTTAGTAGGGCATACTAGTGACTATACATTTGTCTATGTATTCACATGTATTATGTTTCCGGTTAATATGAACCCTTGTGAATAATAAACATTTATCATGATATAAGGGAAATAAATAATAACTATTATTGCCTCTAGGGCACTTCAACTAAGGAGTACCCAAATGAGTTGAAATTTTGCATACTCTTCATGTGCTCATAGTAGCCTCCTCCAAATTTCAGCTCCATCCCATTTGATCTATGTGAACCTGGGGACCGTCTTTGATTCTTGCAATATTTTGGTTGTGAAACAAGTGCATTTTATATTGCTTCATTAATTCTAAGAAAATACCAGATTGTTCTCCTACCAAATAACATCTCTCCACAAATTTGGAACCATTTCATTGAGCCAATATTTCTCCAAAGTGTGCAAGTTTACATCCGGAGGAGATGTTTGCGAAGCAAGTACCATTTGATGCAAGTAATTGGTATGAAAGTTTTCTGACATCATTAGCCTTGACCAAATAACTAAGCCTTACCAAGTTTGAGCTCAAAGTGGCTTGCTTCTTTAATATTGATCTTCTTCTGTTTTTTCTTGGACGGTTTATGTGGTTGTTAAGCAAGTATATTGCATCTTGGTCCAAATCATCTCAAAATTAATAGTATTATGGTCCTTCTAGTGATCACCCCAAACAAACTTTCTGGCTCAACCCCTTTCACCGGTGATCACCGGTGCACGTTCAAGTTTATTCTGATAAACTTCACACGTAATTACCACTTAACCGGGCGGTTTTCATCGATCTACCACCACAGTTAGCCTCCCACGGAAGGACTTTCCACTTCGACAGCGTTTACTGAAGCCTTTGGCTGCCATCTCGCCCGACTCGCGGTCACCACCTCACGGCATGCCATGGCGGCGTCCGGAGATGGTTTCTTCACTCGGGCCCCTCCACCTCTGCGATAGTCTTTACATGATATTGACATGTCCCATGAATTCACCCAGCGTCATCATGCGATCTCTGGGGCATCTCCCCTCCGTGGCCCGGCTCCATCATTTCGTCATTGGCAGCCCTTGAGCGCCTTAACCGAGCATTAATGGCGTATGGCATCTTCCTCCTCTAGCCTGGCCCTCACCTTGTGCACCTCTGCCCGGCTTCGTCAGGTGCCTCCCTCGTGCGCCTTCCCGCGCCCTCCGTGATCATGCCATCGCGGGGCCTCGACTGACGTGCCCGTGACACCCAGTAGTGCTCTCCCCCGCCTATATAGCCCTCTCGCGGCCTCCGAGCACACCTCTGCGCCTCACTCGCTCCTGGTTCCGCCCTAGCCACTACCCAGAGCTGGGAAGCCCTCTTCGCCTACATTGGCGCCATGGCGTCGCTCCCCGGCTAAGTGCTTGGCCAGAGCCACTCTTCACCTCGCCACCACCATCGCCTTGCCCTTTTCAGCGACCCTCCCATTTGCCCCTCACTTGGAGCCTCTCTGGGCCGTGCCCAGACCACCGCTGCCTCCCTATTTGTCGCGTCACCCGCGCTTTCATCTTGCTCCTCCTCCCGGTGCACGTTCTTTCTGAGATGGATCGCCATGCCCAGCAACACTTGATGGTCTCCCTCAACGGAGATCGCCGATTGGCAGCCCATCATGGGCACGCCTGCCTCCCAGCTCATCCGATTTCCCACCCAGGGAGGCCGAGGAGAAAATGGCCTTCCAGCGGGCCCTCCCTGGCGTGGGCCCCTCGCCATTTGCTCAGCCAGGGCCTGCCACCGCCCGCGTCACATAAGGTAAGCATTTTTCTCAAATCGCTTTTTCTTCTTTGAGCGTGTTAGTGGCTTTTAGGCCATAATACACTTTCACTTTACGGCGTACTGGAACCTCACTATGACCCAAAGTGCGTTCCTACATTTTGAAAACGTATTTCACCATATAAACTTTACATTTTGGTAAATCCCGGGGACTTGTTGGTGATGAAAAATCTTCCTGAATGGTCACGACCTTCTACCTCTTTTCAACCCTGTCCAAATGGGGTGATCCCAAAAGCCCACTTCTTCGTTTAAGCCAAGCCGTTCTGGTGACATCATTTTGACCAGGTTTGACATTATAAAAATGACCATTTTGCCCTTAACGCTTAATCATCCCCTCTGAGAGAAACACGGTTTTCCAAATGATTCTTTCCGTGAGCTGCTTTCACTTTTTTCTCGGTGATTTCTTTGCACCGGGCAAGCCACAACCACCATTTGCATGATAGCCATGCGATGGCATTGGTTTCAAGTTGAATCTTTGCTGCTTGTATGTTTGTATTACTTCTGATTATTAGTTATTCGGTCATGTTTATGGTCATTGATTACCATCATGCTTTTGTTTTCTTTACTCTGTTATCATGAATTCCTTTAGTATTACTTTCATATTGGTCATGATTGATAGTAGTACATGGTTGATGAGGACATCAAGGCATGTTGCGTCACTTGTTTCACTTTTTATTAACTATCAAATTTGTAATTGCTTCACCATGTCTGCGTCTAAAAAGAAAAATAGAGCTATAAACAAAGGAATATGTATGTGCAAGTAGACGGCCGATCGGTGTCTTACCTGGAAGTTTCTCAGGTTGGGTGTAGCATATGTTGTGCTCGCTGTCGATAGTTGGTATGAAGAAATCGACGAGAGACTAAAATCTCGCGCTGTCAGCACTCACTTTAGCCTCAAGGTGTGATAGAGGCAAAGGTGTCCCGTCTTTCGATGAGATGTTGGTTTTCGCTTTGGAGGAAGTCGACTTTGACGATCCGACTCTGACGTCTTGAGACGTCGCGCCTTAGCAATCGCTAAACCAACTCCGAGAGGTTATTGACCACGCAGAACACGATCAACCTGACCACGAGGGTGCATTTCCTGCGAGCAAACGAAGAACAAGCAAGCTGAGATTGCAATCTGGGTATTGCGAATATAAGAAAGCTTTATTGATCGAGGTGGGGTTACTGTGGCGCCTTTATGCAGTCGTTGAACACAAGCGAAATGCAGAAGTTGCAGCTATGGCGAACTTTTAATCTAAACAAAACCCAAGGTCTAAGCGGTTGCCCTAAGGGCTGTATATATGGAGGAAGAGGGGGGAATTTCGTGGCCCTTGGTGGAGGGGTCCAAATCAACCCTAACTCTTGTTTCCCACACATACGGACTCTAAAACAGCCTATACTTAAGTATTTCGAAATTACATGGGCCTGGCCCAATAATAAGGTGACGCAGCACCTAGAATAGCCTATGGACGAATATTATGAAGTGGCATCTTGTATATTTTGTCCAAGGCCTCATGCACTCATTAGGGTGGCTTCAAAGTCCTGGAATCATCACTTGTAACTCCGTTCTTGTTCCCCTTGCGCATGCCAACATCTCCATGCTTGAACTTGCTCCAAGGTTCATCCTTGTCCATGGTAGGCCCTTCATTTGTAAGCAAAACAAATGTATCCAATTTAGGCAGCATCATATTCTCATGAGCATTGGAATCGTTACCAAGAAACGAAAGTACCTGATAATTCAATTGGCGTGCTCGAGCTCTAGTAATTGGTCCAGTATGTATAGCAGCAGGGGCTGTGGGTGTAACAATGGTATTGATGTCCTCATCAAGGTGCTCGATCAGCTCCTGATCTGTGGGATCGAACTTGACGCCAGCCGGCAGCACCGGCCAATCCTTCTTCGACTTGCATCGGTAATTCTAGTTATATGGTACTCAATGTATGATCAATCGATTGTTTTAAGTGAATGATGAAAGATTTCGACAGATAAGTGGTACTCCAAATCTGAAGTCGAATACCGAACACGCCGGGATTCTTGTGTCACCTCACGCAGTGACCTATTGTCACGTCAATTCAATGTGTGGACATGATGAATAATTTGACCGGCGTATACTAGTACTGCTCTTGTACTACTTACTAGTCGTATTTAGTGTCACAATTTATACATAGGTTTAACTAACAAATGCGCACTTGAAGCCTAAGCCGATATATATATGGATTCTGCACAACATCTCCATCATCATTATCGATTACATCCTATGCGGTGAGTTAGGATGCACTTGATCCCAGGAAGGTATCTATCCTTCAAACCGGAGGAGTGCTTCAAACTAACAACAATACATAATATCCAACAAAAGAGGGTCGTGCCACAGCGGCGAATACATGGCTCGGTCTAGATATCAAGCACGAATCAAGTTGTGCATATTTCTTTGTTGGCATGAACCACATCGCCGCATGTCGGGTTTGCAAAAAGCCATCCATCGCATGGAAGCTTCATGCCTTTCACACCTGAAGATTACACGGCAACAAGCTGTGTCGGCGAATCTCTGGATATGGTGATTCATGAAACCCATGGTATGATGTGTAAACACAGCCCCCCTCGCGAATGGAAGTTGCGTAGCACAGTAATCATCACCGGTGATATGATCGATGATTGGTTGGATGATCGGATAATTGAGCCCGAGGAACAAGGAGTGGTTGTCGAGGCTGTAAACCCGCCTCCAGTTGAATAAGCCTGGCCCAACAGAGCTGGGATCTTTCTCGAACGAAGCAGCCATAGCCATCAATGTCACGAACGCCACGCATTGTCTTGCATGTGGTTTGATGTAATGGTTTGGTCGATTTAGTGCGTGCGAATGAGCATCAAATGACCGCCGTCGGTGAGCAGTGATAAACCACCACCCATCGGCTGGTATGATTCCAGTCACGGAATCATGAAGGTTAGCGCATTTAAATGCTGCTGCAACAATTCAAATTGGAGACCAAAAGGACAAAAATAAACAATCATGTTTAGAGTATGTGTGGAATTAAGATTATTATAACAGTGACACATATCATGGACAAAAAATTGCAATGCCGTGGTCATAATCATACCCCAAGTTAAAAAAATGAGCCAATGGCTTTCATATTCTAGCAACATGTCATGGTTCAAACATCATGTAACAATGAGAGGTAAACAGCTTGATAGAGGCGAAGGTGTCCCGTCTTTCGACGAGATGTTGGTTTTCGCTTTGGAGGAAGTCGACTTTGACGATCCGACTACGACGTCTCGAGGGCGTCGGCGCCTTAGCAATCGCTAAACCAACTCAGGAGGTTATTGACCACTTGCAGGAGCACGATCAACGACCACGAGGTGCATTTCCTGCGAGCAAGCGAAGAACAAGCAAGCTGAGATTGCAATCTGGATATTGCGAATATAAGATGAAAGCTTTATTGATCAAGGTGGGGTTCTATGGCGCCTTTGTGCAGTCGTTGAACACAAGCGAAATGCAGCGAAGTTGCAGCTATGGCGAACTTTTAATCTAAACAAAACCCAGCGTCTAAGCGGTGCCCTAAGGGCTGTATACATGGAGGAAGAGGGGGAGTTTCGTGGCCCTTGGTGGAGGGTCGAAATCAACCCTATCTCTTGTTCCCCACACATACGGACTCTAAAATAGCCTATACTTGTGTATTTCGAAATTACAAGGGCTGGCCCACTAATAAGGTGACGCAGCACCTAGAATAGCCTCGGGACGACATTTATGAAGTAGCATCTTGTATATTTCATCCAAGGCTTCATGCACCCATTATGGTGGCTTCAAAGTCCTGAAATCATCACTTGTAACTCCGTTCTTGTTCCCCTTGCATGGCATTATCTCCATGCTTGTTCTTGCTCAATGTCCATCCTTCTCCAAGCTAGGGCCTTCATTTGTAAGCCAAACAAATGTATCCAATTTAGGAAGCATCATATTCTCATGAACATTAGAATCATTACCAAGAAACGGAAGTACCTGATAATTTAATTGGCGTGCGTGAGCTCTAGTAATTGGTCCGATATATGTAGCAGTAGGGGCTGTGGGTGTAACAATGGTATTGATGTCCTCATCATCCTCCCTTCTTGAAATGAAGTCGTCCTCGACGAAGCTCATATTCCTCACCCAAATAAGGCTTCAAATCTGCAATGTTAAAAGTGGGACTAACCCCAAAATCTGCAGGCAGCTCAAGTTTATATGCATTATCATTTATTTTCTCTAACACCTTAAATGGACCATCAACACGTGGCATTAGCTTTGATTTGCACAAATTAGGAAACCTATCCTACATAAATGTAACCAAACAAGATCTCCGGTGCAAAGACAACATGTTTTCTACCCTTATCTCCAAATACGTTTATATTTAGCATTCATACGCTCAATGTTTTCCTTAGTTATCTCATGCATTTTAAAATCAATTCAGCACGTTCTTTAGCATCAAAATTAACCTTCTCCGAAGATGGAAGAGGCAACAAATCAATAGGTGCACACGGTAGGAAGCCATACACAATTTCAAAAGGGCACATCTTAGTAGTAGAATGCAATGAGCGATTATAAGCAAATTCAATATGAGGCAAGCATTCTTCCCACATTTTCTTATTATTCTTGAAACAGCCCTAAGCATAGTAGACAATGTTCTATTGACTACTTCAGTTTATCCATCGGTTTGGGGGTGACAAGTAGTACTAAAAAGCAGTTTAGTCCCCAACTTAGCCCATAAACATCTCCAAAAGTGGCTAAGAAATTTAGTATCACGATCTGAAACAATAGTATGTGGCACACCATGCAAGCGAATAATTTCACGAAAGAACAAATCAGCAACATTACTTGACATCATCGCTTTTATGACATGGTATAAAGTGTGCCATTTTGAGAATCTATCCACGACAACAAATATGCTATCCCTCCTTCTTTGTTCGAGGTAAACCTAAAACAAAGTCCATAGATATATCCTCCCAAGGAACACTAGGCACGAGCAAAGGCATATATAAACCATGAGGATTGAGTCGTGACTTAGCTTTTTGACATGTAGTGCTGCGAGCAACAAAGCGCTCAACATCCCGTCTCATCTTTGGTCAAAAGAAATGTGTAGCAAGTATATCCTCCGTCTTCTTGGCGCCAAAGTGTCCCATTAATCCTCCTCCATGCGCCTCCTGCAACAACAAAAGACGAACAGAGCTAGCGAGGAATGCATAGCTTGTTAGCACGGAACACAAAACCATCATTAATAACAAACTTGTTCCATGTTCTTCCTTCTTTACAATTCTGCATTACATCTTTAAAATCAGCATCATGCACATATTGATCTTTGATGGTCTCCAAACCAAATATTTTGAAGTAAAGTTGTGAAAGCATAGTATATCGACGAGACAAAGCATCAGCAATAACATTTTCTTTACCCTTCTTGTGTTTAATGACATAAGGGAAAGTCTCAATGAATTCAACCCATTTAGCATGTCTACGATTCAGTTTAGCTTGACTTTTAATATGTTTCAAAGATTCATGATCAGAATGTATAACAAATTCTTTGGGCCATAAATAATGTTGCCATGTCTCTAAAGTCCGAACAAGAGCATATAATTCTTTGTCATAAGTAGAATAGTTCAGACTAGGCCCATTGATGAGGACATCAATACCATTGTTACACCCAGCCCTCTTGCTACATATACTGGACCAATTACTAGAGCTCGCGCACGCCAATTAAATTATCAGGTACTTTCGTTTCTTGGTAATGATTCTAATGTTCTTGTGAATATGATGCTGCCTAAATTGGATACATTTGTTTTGCTTACAAATGAAGGCCCTAGCTTGGAGAAGGATGGACATTGGAGCAAGAACAAGCATGGAGATAATACCATGCGCAAGGAGAACAAGAACGGAGTTACAAGTGATGATTCCAGGACTTTGAAGCCACCCTAATGAGTGCATGAGGCCTTGGACGAAATATACAAGATGCCACTTCATAATATTCGTCCATAGGCTATTCTAGGTGCTGCGTCACCTTATTATTGGGCCAGGCCCATGTAATTTCGAAATACTTAAGTATAGGCTGTTTTTAGAGTCCGTATGTGTGGGAAACAAGAGTTAGGGTTGATTTGGACCCCTCCACCAAGGGCCACGAAATTCCCCTCTTTCTCCATATATACAGCCCTTAGGGCACCGTTTAGACCTTAGGTTTTGTTTAGATTAAAAGTTCGCCATAGCTGCAACTTCGGCGTGCCGTTTGTGTTCAAGCGACCGGACAAAGCGTCCACGAACCCCACCTCGATCAATAAAGCTTTCATTTTATATTCGCAATATCCAGATTGCAATCTCAGTTTCTTGCTTGTTCTTCGTTTGCTCGCAGGAAGCAGGCCCTCGTGGTCGAGTTGATCGTGCTCGGCGTGGTCAATAACCCTCGGAAGTTGGTTTAGCGATTGCTAAGCGCGGCGTCTCGCTGCGTTCGTAGTCGGATCGTCAAGGTCGACTCCCACAGAAACGATAGCCACCATCTCATCGAAACATCGGGACACCTTTGCCTCTATCAGGTTTGCCATCTTGTAATAACACACCTCCTAATCCAATTCCACTAGCATCACATTCAAGCTCAAAAGTCTTATTAAAGTCAGGAAGTTGGAGTAAAGGAGCATGTGTCAACTTATCTTTCAATACCGTGAAGGCTTCTTCCTGTCATCGGTACCCCAAACAAAAGGCACATCCTTCTTTGTAAGCTCATTGAGAGGTGCAGCAATGGTGCTAAAGTCTCTCACAAAGCGCCTATAGAAACCAACGAGTCCAAGAAAACTCCTCACTTGTGTGACCGTTTTGGGCTGCGGCCAACTCTCAATAGCTTCAATCTTGGCTTTATCAACTTCAATTCCCGTGGAGTAACAACATAGCCAAGAAAAGATACTAAATTCGGTGCAAAAGGTGCACTTCCCAAGGTTACCAAACAAGCGTGCATCACGTAGAGCATTAAAAACAGCACGTAAATGTTCCAAATGTTCTTCCAAAGATTTGCTATAAATCAGTATATCATCAAAGTAAACTACCACAAATCGTCCAATGAAAACACGTAAAACTTCGTTCATTAATCTCATGAAAGTACTAGGTGCATTAGTTAACCCAAAAGGCATGACTAACCACTCATATAATCCAAACTTAGTTTTAAATGTTGTTTTCCATTCATCTCCCAATTTCATACGAATTTGATGGTATCCACTACATAAATCAACTTTGGAGAATATTGTAGAGCCACTCAATTCATCAAGCATATCATCTAGCCTAGGAATAGGATGGCGATAACGAATAGTAATATTATTAATGCCTCTACAATCAACACACATACTGTGACGTACCATCCTTTTTAGGCACTAGTATAATAGGAACAGCACAAGGACTAAGAGATTAGCGTATATAACCTTTGTCGAGCAGCTCCTGTGCTTGACGCATAATCTCCTTCGTCTCCTCTGGATTAGTGCGGTATGGTGAGCGGTTGGGTAGCGATGCACCAGGAATTAAGTCAATTTGATGCTCAATCCCTCGAATAGGTGGTATTCCGGTGGCACGTCTTGTGGGAAGGCGTCGGCGAACTCTGCAAAATGTTAGTGACAGCGGGGGCAAGCAGGAAAACACGTCCTCGAATGAAAATAATGCCTCTTTGCACACAAAAGCATATCAAACAGATTTGCTAGAATCTAGCTCATCAATATCAGATTTGGTGGCAAATAAACATGCACTTTTCAGTTTAATTTCAGAAGCAACATTAGATGGTTTATTATTAGGCTTCATTTGTTGCTCAAATTCTTTTGCCACAATCTGATTTTCACTCCTATTTTTCTCCTGTTTTGCTTTATTAGCTCTATTAATATCATCTTTCAAAATGGAATCAGGAGTCATAGGAAGCAAAGTAATATTTTTAGCCTTGTGAACAAGAGTATATTGATTGTTTCTACCATGGTGTACAGAATTTTTATCAAATTGCCATGGTCTACCAAGTAATAAGGAACATGCTTGCATAGGTACCACATCACAATCAACATAATCAGCATATGTAGAGATACTAAAATACACACGAGCAGTCGTGTTACCTTAACCTTGCGCTGTTGTTGAACCATTGGATGTAGTAAGGATGTGGATGTGGTCTTGTGGTGAGAGAAAGCTTCTCCACCATATCCATGCTAGCCAAGTTGTTGCAGCTCCCTCCATCTATGATGGCCTTGAATAGAGCGTTCCTTCACAACTCCCTTTGTATGGAACAAGTTATGCCTCTGATTTTGCTCAGCTTGTGTAACCTGCACACTCAAAACACGTTGAGCAACTAAACATTCATACATCGGCATCTTGAGCAGCCATGTATTGCGTTTCATGATCAGAATCATCTCCACCGTGTTCTTCATGTGTAATAAGAGCCAAAGTCTCTTCATCATAGTCACTAGCGAGACTCATACCCACCCTCGTAGCAATCATCACCACGCTGAGATTGGCATTCTCTCATAAAATGTCCTCTTCCTTACAACAACGACAAATAATATCACTTGTGTGCCCTGTTGGCGCCATGGAAGAAGAAGAGCTACATTGATAGAGGCAAAGGTGTCCGTCTTTCGATGAGATGGTGGCTTTCGCTTGGGAGGAAGTCGACTTTGACGATCCGACTACGATCGTCGCGAGGGCGTCGCGCCTTAGCAATCGCTAAACCAACTCCGAGGGTTATTGACCACGCGAGCACGATCAACGACCACGAGGGCTGTTTCCTGCGAGCAAGCGAAGAACAAGCAAGAAACTGAGATTGCAATCTGGATATTGCGAATATAAGATGAAAGCTTTATTGATCAAGGTGGGGTTCTGTGACGCCTTTGTGCGGTCGTTGAACACAAGCGAAATGCTGCGAAGTTGCAGCTATGGCGAACTTTTAATCTAAACAAAACCCAAGGTCTAAGCGGTGCCCTAAGGGCTGTATATATGGAGGAAGAGGGGAATTTCGTGGCCCTTGGTGGAGGGGTCGAAATCAACCCTAACTCTTGTTTCCCACACATACGGACTCTAAAACAGCCTATACTTAAGTATTTCGAAATTACATGGGCCTGGCCCAATAATAAGGTGACGCAGCACCTAGAATAGCCTATGGACGAATATTATGAAGTAGCATCTTGTATATTTGTCCAAGGCCTCATGCACTCATTATGGTGGCTTCAAAGTCCTGGAATCATCACTTGTAACTCCGTTCTTGTTCCCCTTAGCATGGCAACATCTCATGCTTGTTCTTGCTCCAATGTTCATCTTTCTTGTCCATGCTAGGGCCTTCATTTGTAAGCAAAACAAATGTATCCAATTTAGGCAGCATCATATTCTCATGAACATTAGAATCATTACCAAGAAAGCGAAAGTACGATAATTTAATTGGCGTGCGTGAGCTCTAGTAATTGGTCCGGTATATGTAGCAGAGGGGCTGTGGGTGTAACAATGGTATTGATGTCCTCATCATCCTCCCTTCTTGAAATGAAGTCGTCCTCGACTGGAGCTCATCTTCCTCACCCAAATAAGGCTTCAAATCTGCAATGTTAAAAGTGGGACTAACCCCAAAATCTGCAGGCAGCTCAAGTTTATATGCATTATCATTTATTTTCTCTAACACCTTAAATGGACCATCAGCACGTGGCATTAGCTTTGATTTGCGCAAATTAGAAACCTATCCTTACATAAATGTAACCAAACAAGATCTCCGGTGCAAAGACAACATGTTTTCTACCCTTATCTCCAGCAAGTTTATATTTAGCATTCATACGCTCAATGTTTTCCTTAGTTATCTCATGCATTTTAAAATCAATTCAGCACGTTCTTTAGCATCAAAATTAACCTTCTCCGAAGATGGAAGAGGCAACAAATCAATAGGTGCACGAGGTAGGAAGCCATACACAATTTCAAAAGGGCACATCTTAGTAGTAGAATGCAATGAGCGATTATAAGCAAATTCAATATGAGGCAAGCATTCTTCCCACATTTTCTTATTATTCTTCAAAACAGCCCTAAGCATAGTAGACAATGTTCTATTGACTACTTCAGTTTATCCATCGGTTTGGGGTGACAAGTAGTACTAAAAGCAGTTTAGTCCCCAACTTAGCCCATAAACATCTCCAAAAGTGGCTAAGAAATTTAGTATCACGATCTGAAACAATAGTATTTGGCACACCATGCAAGCGAATAATTTCACGAAAGAACAAATCAGCAACATTAATAAACATCATCGCTTTTATGACATGGTATAAAGTGTGCCATTTTGAGAATCTATCCACGACAACAAATATGCTATCCTCCCTTCTTTGTTCGAGGTAAACCTAAAACAAAGTCCATAGATATATCCTCCCAAGGAACACTAGGCACAGCAAAGGCATATATAAACCATGAGGATTGAGTCGTGACTTAGCTTTTTGACATGTAGTGCAGCGAGCAACAAAGCGCTCAACATCCGTCTCATCTTTGGCCAAAAGAAATGTGTAGCAAGTATATCCTCCGTCTTCTTCACGCCAAAGTGTCCCATTAATCCTCCTCCATCGCCTCCTGCAACAACAAAAGGCTAACAGAGCTAGCGAGAATGCATAGCTTGTTAGCACGGAACACAAAACCATCATTAATAACGAACTTGTTCCATGTTCTTCCTCTTTACAATTCTGCATTACATCTTTAAAATCAGCATCATGCACATATTGATCTTTGATGGTCTCCAAACCAAATATTTTGAAGTCAAGTTGTGAAAGCATAGTATATCGACGAGACAAAGCATCAACAATAACATTTTCTTTACCCTTCTTGTGTTTAATGACATAAGGGAAAGTCTCAATGAATTCAACCCATTTAGCATGTCTACGATTCAGTTTAGCTTGACTTTTAATATGTTTCAAAGATTCATGATCAGAATGTATAACAAATTCTTTGGGCCATAAATAATGTTGCCATGTCTCTAAAGTCCGAACAAGAGCATATAATTCTTTGTCATAAGTAGAATAGTTCAGACTAGGCCCACTCAATTTTTCAGAAAAGTATGCAACAGGTTTGCCATCTTGTAATAACACACCTCTAATCCAATTCCACTAGCATCACATTCAAGCTCAAAAGTCTTATTAAAGTCGGGAAGTTGGAGTAAAGGAGCATGTGTCAACTTATCTTTCAATACCGTGAAGGCTTCTTCACATGCGGTACCCCAAACAAAAGGCACATCCTTCTTTGTAAGCTCATTGAGAGGTGCAGCAATGGTGCTAAAGTCTCTCAAAGCGCCTATAGAAACCAGCGAGTCCAAGAAAACTCCTCACTTGTGTGACCGTTTTGGGCTGCGGCCAACTCTCAATAGCTTCAATCTTGGCTTTATCAACTTCAATTCCTGTGGAGTAACAACATAGCCAAGAAAAGATACTAAATTCGGTGCAAAAGGTGCACTTCCCAAGGTTACCAAACAAGCGTGCATCACGTAGAGCATTAAAAACAACACGTAAATGTTCCAAATGTTCTTCCAAAGATTTGCTATAAATCAGTATATCATCAAAGTAAACTACCACAAATCGTCCAATGAAAGCACGTAAAACTTCGTTCATTAATCTCATGAAAGTACTAGGTGCATTAGTTAACCCAAAAGGCATGACTAACCACTCATATAATCCAAACTTAGTTTTAAATGCTGTTTTCCATTCATCTCCCAATTTCATACGAATTTGATGGTATCCACTCATAAATCAACTTTGGAGAATATTGTAGAGCCACTCAATTCATCAAGCATATCATCTAGCCTAGGAATAGGATGGCGATAACGAATAGTAATATTATTAATGCCTCTACAATCAACACACATACTGTGACGTACCATCCTTTTTAGGCACTAGTATAATAGGAACAACACAAGGACTAAGAGATTCGCGTATATAACCTTTGTCGAGCAGCTCTGTACTTGGCGCATAATCTCCTTCGTCTCCTCCGGATTGGTGCGGTATGGTGCGGCGGTTGGGTAGCGATGCAGGAATTAAGTCAATTTGATGCTCAATCCCTCGAATAGGTGGTAATCCGGTGGCACGTCTTGTGGGAAGACATCGCGAACTCTGCAAAATGTTAGTGACAGCGAGGGGCAAAGAGGAAAACACGTCCTCGAATGAAAATAATGCCTCTTTGCACACAAAAGCATAGCAAACAGATTTGCTAGAATCTAGCTCATCAATATCAGATTTGGTGGCAAATAAACATGCACTTTTCAGTTTAATTTCAGAAGCAACATTAGATGGTTTATTATTAGGCTTCATTTGTTGCTCAAATTCTTTTGCCACAATCTGATTTTCACTCTTATTTTCTCCTGTTTTGCTTTATTAGCTCTATTAATATCATCTTTCAAAATGGAATCAGGAGTCATAGGAAGCAAAGTAATATTTTTATCCTTGTGAACAAGAGTATCTGATTGTTTCTACCATGGTGTACAGAAATTTTATCAAATTGCCATGGTCTACCAAGTAATAAGGAACATGCTTGCATAGGTACCACATCACAATCAACATAATCAGCATATGTAGAGATACTAAAATGCACACGAACAGATCGTGTTACCTTAACCTTGCCGCTGTTGTTGAACCATTGGATGTAGTAAGGATGTGGATGTGGTCTTGTGGTGAGAGAAAGCTTCTCCACCATATCCATGCTAGCCAAGTTGTTGCAGCTCCTCCATCTATGATGGCCTTGAATAGAACGTTCCTTCACAACTCGCTTTGTATGGAACAAGTTATGCCTCTGATTTTGCTCAGCTTGTGTAACCTGCACACTCAAAACACGTTGAGCAACTAAACATTCATACTGTCGGCATCTTGAGCAGCCATGTATTGCGTCTCAAGATCAGAATCATCTCCACCGTGTTCTTCATGTGTAATAAGAGCCAAAGTCTCTTCATCATAGTCACTAGCAGACTCATACCCACCATCCTCGGTAGCAATCATCACTGCGCTGAGATTGGCATTCTCTCATAAAATGTCCTCTTCCCTTACAACAACGACAAATAATATCACTTGTGTGCCTGTTGGCGCCATGGAAGAAGAAGAGCTCTGTGTAGGCCCAAAGAGGTGTACTCTTGGCGGATAGTGGTGGTTGTGCTGCTTTCTTGTATCACGGTTGGAGGTGGCAGCCACGGAGGTGCGGTGTAGTAGAGCGTGTGGAAGTAGATGATGCACGTGGTGTCCATGATGAAGGTCGACCTGCAGAAAAGTTAGTCGCGCCAAGGCACATCGATCCTGCACTTCACGTTCAGCTTTACAAGCAAGATGGAATAATCGGTGATATTATTATAATCCTTGTAGTCTAGAATGGTCTGAATCTCTCTATTTAATCCACCAAGAAAGCGTGCAAGCATAGCTTCATTCTCCTCAACAATACCACATCTAATCAAGCCAGTTTGTAATTCCGATAATATTCTTCTACGAATTTTTCCTTGTCTTAAGCGCTGCAATTTTGAAGTAATTCACGTTGATAATATGGAGGAACCCAACGAGTACGCATAGCAGTTTTCAAAGCAGCCCAAGTAGCTGGAACAGGATATAATCTACAATGTTGGACCACCAAACACATGCAAAGCTAGTGAAAGCACAAACAGCAGCAGAACACGTCTCTCCTCGGGATATTGTAAACATGTAAATCGTTGTTCAGTTTCTAATTCCCAAGTAAGATATATATCGGGAACATATCTACCCTCAAATGGTGGAATATTCAATTTCAGTTTAGGGAGATGGTCATGATCTCGTACTGAAGGGGAGCCCGAACATCGCCATTATTTGCATGTGGGCGACACTGGTGGTTGTGGTGCTGGTGGTTGCACGTAGTTCGGATGTTGATCAACCTCATCCTCGTAAGCTCTCACATAATCATCCTCTCCCTTGCAGCAGCAGGAGCCCTGAAGTATCAACAGCAGCACCGGCAGCTTGGCGGTGAAGAGGGACACGGGAAGCTTCGGCGGAGGGCTGTTTCGCGATGTGGAGGTAGTCCGTGTTGATGTAGTAGAGGTGCGTTAGGTGCAGCCGGTGGTGGTGGTGGTAGCGCGAGCAATTCATTAAACTTGATATCGAGCTTCGTTTGACGCCTTCTCAATGCCATCTATCTTCTCCATGGCCTCTTCAAATCTATTTAGCACATCGTCCACCTGCCCACTCATCATTTGTTGAAACTTATCATGTAGCGCTTTGTTTGTCATGTTCTCCCGGTCGGTCTAAATCGACTTGTGATCCTGCCATGGTTAGCGACAATAGAAACACACAAGAATATGATTGACAGACTACTAGGAAGTGGTGGTGGTGGTGTGGTGGGCGATCACAAATCCGTCAAGCAAATCTCAAATTCTTACCAGTTCTTACCAAAGAAGCGGTGGTGATCGGCAACCGATGTAGTCAAAACTCTCAAAGCTTGGATAGAGCGATTACGGGGAGAGTCAAGCATACGATGTAGATGTATGTGGAGCTGGGAAGGCTTATAATATGGTAGCAAAAGGGTGACAATAATCAATTCAGAGATGCAAAGTTGAATAAGCGCTCAACGCAGTCTTGTCTTTGGTCCTAGGCTGAACCGTGCTAGAGCGCGAGCCTAGAACACTAACAAAATCACGGCGCTGCACGGAAACAACGGAAAAGCACACTCTGGAATTTTTTTCGCTCTTTTTTTTTTTTTTTGCGCTGCTTTTTTTTTTGCGCTGCTTTTTTTTTTTTTTTTTGCGAAAAATCACTATAATGGCGAGTGTCTCAAAACTCTTCCCAGGTCAAACTGACAGGATGGGCACGAAATTTTTTCGACCAAAATTTTTTTTTTTTGCCGGACCCAAAAAGCTGAAACGGGTCAAAAAACTTTCTATAACGGCGATTGTCTCAATCCACTTAGAAACACCTAAAAATAGGGTAGCGAGAAAATTTTTTTGACAAATACGTTTTGGAAAATTTTGGGCCTAAATGGAGGTGGTTTCGGACTCTTTTTTTTTTTTCGAAACCTACTCGGCAAGGAAACACGAATCGGAAACTAGATGGATCTCGAAAACAAACCTAATATGAGAAAACTTCGGATTCTTTGGTGGATATATGGTGGTGGTATATGGCGGTGGTGGTGGTATATAGTAGCGGTGGTGGTATATGGATACGGATTGGTGGTGGTAGATGGATCACGGATTGAGGCGGTGGCGGAAAAGCAATGGTGGTAGATGGCAAGGCGATGATGATGGTGCGGCGTGGCGTGACAACTTATGACCGAACTTCGAAACTCTAAAGACTAGACTCTAAGACCAGCAACTTGACACGACGATGCAACATAAATTCAACAAAGCAAAAACCCTAAAAAGATTATGCAAAGGCTCAGATTGGTTGGATATGATGAACTAACCTAATTTTTTTTGTGGCTTTTTTCGTGGACAATAGAGTACGAAGAAACAGACTCGATCTAAACTACGAAAAGCTGGAAAATCTCACGAGCAACACGGAAATCTGATACCACTTGATAGAGGCAAAGGTGTCCGATGTTTCGATGAGATGGTGGCTATCGTTTACGTGGAGTCGACCTTGGCGATCCGACTACGATCGTGCGAGGCGTCGCGCCTTAGCAATCGCTAAACCAACTTCGAGGGTTATTGACCACGCCGAACACGATCAACGACCTCGAGGGCTGTTTCCTGCGAGCAAGCGAAGAACAAGAAGCTGAGATTGCAATCTGGATATTGCGAATATAAGATGAAAGCTTTATTGATCAAGGTGGGGTTACGTGGCGCCTTTATGCAGTCGTTGAACACAAGCGAAATGCGAAGTTGCAGCTATGGCGAACTTTTAATCTAAACAAAACCCAAGGTCTAAGCGGTGCCCTAAGGGCTGTATATATGGAGGAAGAGGGGAATTTCGTGGCCCTTGGTGGAGGGTCCAAATCAACCCTAACTCTTGTTCCCCACATACGGACTCTAAAACAGCCTATACTTAAGTATTTCGAAATTACATGGGCCTGGCCCAATAATAAGGTGACGAAGCACCTAGAATAGCCTCGGGACGACATTTATGAAGTAGCATCTTGTATATTTCGTCCAAGGCTTCATGCACCCATTATGGTGGCTTCAAAGTCTGAAATCATCACTTGTAACTCCGTTCTTGTTCCCCTTTGCATGGCATTATCTCCATGCTTGTTCTTGCTCCAATGTCCATCCTTCTCCAAGCTAGGGCCTTCATTTGTAAGCAAAACAAATGTATCCAATTTAGGCAGCATCATATTCTCATGAACATTAGAATCATTACCAAGAAACGAAAGTACCTGATAATTTAATTGGCGTGCGCGAGCTCTAGTAATTGGTCCAGTATATGTAGCAGTAGGGGCTGTGGGTGTAACAATGGTATTGATGTCCTCATCATATACAGCCCTTAGGGCACCGTTTAGACCTTGGGTTTTGTTTAGATTAAAAGTTCGCCATAGCTGCAACTTCGCGTACTTCGTTTGTGTTCAACGACTGCACAAAGCGCCACAGTAACCCCACCTTGATCAATAAAGCTTTCATCTTATATTCGCAATATCCGGATTGCAATCTCAGTTTCTTGCTTGTTCTTCGCTTGCTCGCAGGAAACAGCCCTCGTGGTCGTTGATCGTGCTCGGCGTGGTCAATAACCCTCGGAAGTTGGTTTAGCGATTGCTAAGGCGCGACGCCTCGCCGACGTCGTAGTCGGATCGTCAAGGTCGACTCTACGTAAACGATAGCCACCATCTCATCAAACATCGGACACCTTTGCCTCTATCAAGTGGTATCAGATTTTCAGGTTGCTCGGTGAGATTTTTAGTTTTTCGAGATTAGATCGAGTCTGTTCTTCATACCTAAAGTCCACGAAAAAGCCACAAAAAAATTAGGTTAGTTCATCATATCCAACCAATCTGAGCCTTTGCATAATCTTTTTAGGGTTTTGCTTTGTTGAATTTATGTTGCATCGTCGTGTCTAGTTGCTGGTCTTAGCGCCTAGTCTTTTAGAGTTTCGAGTTCGGTCATCGTTGTCACGCCACCGCACCATCATCATCGCCTCGCCACCTACCATCACCGCTCCGAATCCGATCCATATACCACCACCAATCCGTGTCCATACCACCGCCGATCCATATCCATATACTACCACCGCTACCACCACCGCTGCCATATACCACCACCATATATCCACCACCAATCCGAAGTTCTTCTAATATTAGGTTTGTTTTTGAGATCCATTTAGTTTCCGATTCGTGTTTCCTTGCCGGAGTAGGTTTCGGAAAAAAAAATTCATTAAACTTGTTGGAGTATATGGCAGCGTGATGAGGACATCAATACCATTGTTACACCCACAGCCCCTGCTGCGATACATACTGGACCAATTACTAGAGCTCGCGCACGCCAATTGAATTATCAGGTACTTTCGTTTCTTGGTAACGATTCCAATGTTCATGAGAATATGATGCTGCCTAAATTGGATACATTTGTTTTGCTTACAAATGAAGGGCCTACCATGGACAAGAAAGATGAACCTTGGAGCAAGTTCAAGCATGGAGATGTTGGCATGCGCAAGGGGAACAAGAACGGAGTTACAAGTGATGATTCGGGACTTTGAAGCCACCCTAATGAGTGCATGAGGCCTTGGACGAAATATACAAGATGCCACTTCATAATATTCGTCCATAGGCTATTCTAGGTGCTGCGTCACCTTCTTATTGGGCCAGGCCCATTTAATTTCGAAATACTTAAGTATAGGCTGTTTTAGAGTCCGTGTGTGGGGAAACAAGAGTTAGGGTTGATTTGGACCCCTCCACCAAGGGCCACGAAATTCCCCCTCTTCCTCCATATATACAGCCCTTAGGGCACCGTTTAGACCTTGGGTTTTGTTTAGATTAAAAGTTCGCCATAGCTGCAACTTCGTACTTCGTTTGTGTTCAACGACCGGACAAAGCGGCATGAACCCCACCTTGATCAATAAAGCTTTCATCTTATATTCGCAATATCCGGATTGCAATCTGAGTTTCTTGCTTGTTCTTCGTTTGCTCGCAGGAAACAGGCCCTCGTGGTCAGGTTGATCGTGCTCCGGCGTGGTCAATAACCCTCGGAAGTTGGTTTAGCGATTGCTAAGGCGCGACGTCTCGACGTCAGAGTCGGATCGTCAAGGTCGACTCCCACAGAAACGATAGCCACCATCTCATCGAAACATCGGGACACCTTTGCCTCTATCAAGTGGTATCAGATTTTCAGGTTGCTTGGTGAGATTTTTACAGTTTTTCGTAGATTAGATCGAGTGTGTTCTTCATACCTAAAGTCCACGAAAAAGCCACAAAAAAATTAGGTTAGTTCATCATATCCGAACCAATCGAGCCTTTGCATAATCTTTTTAGGGTTTTGCTTTGTTGAATTTGCGGTTGCATCGTCTGTCTAGTTGCTGGTCTTAGCGTCTAGTCTTTTAGAGTTTGAGTTACGGTCATCGGTTGTCACGCCGCCACCGCACCATCATCATCGCCTCGCCACCTACCGTCACCGCTCGAATCCGTATCCATATACCACCACCAATCCGTGTCCATATACCACCACCGATCCATATCCATATACTACCACCGCTACCACCACCGCTGCCATATACCACCACCATATATCCACCACCAATCCGAGTTCTTCTCATATTAGGTTTGTTTTTGAGATCCATTTAGTTTCCGATTCGTGTTTCCTTGCCGGAGTAGGTTTCGGAAAAAAAAAATTCATTAAACTTGTTTGAGTATATGGCAGCGTGATGAGGACATCAATACCATTGTTACACCCACAGCCCCTGCTGCGATACATACTGGACCAATTACTAGAGCTCGCGCACGCCAATTGAATTATCAGGTACTTTCGTTTCTTGGTAACGATTCCAATGTTCATGAGAATATGATGCTGCCTAAATTGGATACAGTTGTTTTGCTTACAAATGAAGGGCCTACCATGGACAAGAAAGATGAACCTTGGAGCAAGTTCAAGCATGGAGATGTTGGCATGCGCAAGGGGAACAAGAACGGAGTTACAAGTGATGATTCCAGGACTTTGAAGCCACCCTAATGAGTGCATGAGGCCTTGGACGAAATATACAAGATGCCACTTCATAATATTCGTCCATAGGCTATTCTAGGTGCTGCGTCACCTTATTATTGGGCCAGACCCATGTAATTTCGAAATACTTAAGTATAGGCTGTTTTAGAGTCCGTATGTGGGGAAACAAGAGTTAGGGTTGATTTGGACCCCTCCACCAAGGGCCACGAAATTCCCCCTCTTCCTCCATATATACAGCCCTTAGGGCACCGTTTAGACCTTGGGTTTTGTTTAGATTAAAAGTTCGCCATAGCTGCAACTTCGCGTGCCGTTTGTGTTCAACGACTGGACAAAGGCGCACAGAACCCCACCTTGATCAATAAAGCTTTCATCTTATATTCGCAATATCCGGATTGCAATCTCAGTTTCTTGCTTGTTCTTCGTTTGCTCGCAGAAACAGGCCCTCGTGGTCGAGTTGATCGTGCTCGGCGTGGTCAATAGCCCTCGGAAGTTGGTTTAGCGATTGCTAAAGCGCGACGTCTCTGACGTTAAGTAGTCGGATCGTCAAGGTCGACTCCCACAGAAACGATAGCCACCATCTCATCGAAACATCGGGACACCTTTGCCTCTATCAAGTGGTATCAGATTTTCAGGTTGCTTGGTGAGATTTTTACAGTTTTTCGTAGATTAGATCGAGTGTGTTCTTCATACCTAAAGTCCACGAAAAAGCCACAAAAAAAAATTAGGGTTAGTTCATCATATCCGAACCAATCTGAGCCTTTGCATAATCTTTTTAGGGTTTTGCTTTGTTGAATTTGCGGTTGCATCGTCGTGTCTAGTTGCTGGTCTTAGCGTCTAGTCTTTTAGAGTTTGAGTTACGGTCATCGGTTGTCACGCCGCCACCGCACCATCATCATCGCCCGCCACCTACCGTCACCGCTCCGAATCCGTATCCATATACCACCACCAATCCGTGTCCATATACCACCACCGATCCATATCCATATACTACCACCGCTACCACCACCGCTGCCATATACCACCACCATATATCCACCACCAATCCGAGTTCTTCTCATATTAGGTTTGTTTTTGAGATCCATTTAGTTTCCGATTCGTGTTTCCTTGCCGGAGTAGGTTTCGGAAAAAAAAATTCATTAAACTTGTTGGAGTATATGGCAGCGTGATGAGGACATCAATACCATTGTTACACCCACAGCCCCTGATGAGGACATGACTACCTTGGATGAGACCAAAAATATTGCATACATGCATATTTCTCAGGTGATTTCTAGTGCAAACTATTCAATAATATATTTATGTTATCCAGGACAAAAATACTTCACAAACTTTTGTGCCATGTCTAATTGCAGGTGTATGGGACATTTGTACAATCCACATATGAAGATAAGGGAGAAAGAGATGTTTACCTGCTGTTCAAAAAGTTCTCTCACGTCACTTTTGGCCCAAGAGAAGATAGAGTCCAAGTCTCTCACGTTCTGGACTCAGATTCGGACTGCACAGACATACCTGACTCAAAACGTCTATAACTTTTCATACGGACTCCAAATTGGTTGATTCTTTTTTGTTGGAAAATAGATTTCGTGCATTTTCCAACCCAATTGGAATCACCTTAAAATCCGTCCGGAGCGTTGAGTTATAGACGAAACAATCTGATGCTGCAGCAGAATCCGAGTCAAACTACAAGTCCAAAGGTGTTACGTCACCTCCGCTTGGGCCCATTGGCCTTGTACGACCTAGGGTTAGTTTTAGGCTGCCTTGGGACGTCCTCCCACCTCCTTGGCCGCCACCCTTGCTCCTATATAAGTAGATCCATCTAGTAGCTTTTTCCTTGGGATTTGTTTAGTTAAAGTTAGCCATTGCAACTTCGTGTACTTCGTTTGTGTCCAACGACCAGACCAAGACCGCTACGGATCCCCACCATTATCAATACTTCATATATATTCGCAATATTCAGATTGCTTTATCATATTCTTGCTTGTTCTTCGATTGCTTGCAGGAATAGACCTTCGTGGTCGTTGATCGTGCTCCGGCGTGGTCAATAACCTCTCGGAGTTGGTTTAGCGATTGCTAAGGCGCAACGTCGGCACGTTTGTAGTCGGATCGTCAAAGTCGTCTCCACCAAATCGATAGTTATCACCTCATCGAAGATCGGGACACCCTCGCCTCTATCAAGTGGTATCAGTTTTCAGGTTGCTCGGTGAGAATTTCCAATTATCCCTAGATTAGATTTATTTTCTTACCTATTGTCCAAGAAAAAGCGAAAAAAAAGTTAGATCTATTCATCATTTGTCCTAGCCAGTCCAAGCCTTTGCAATTTTCTTTTCATTGTTTGCATTATTGAATTATCGGTTGCATCGTCGTGTCGAGTTGCTGGTCTTAGTTAGCCACATTTCAGATTAAGCAACGCCGAGGACGGCTTTGTTTTCAAAAAGGGGAGGATGATGAGGACATGACTACCTTGGATGAGACCAAAAATATTGCATACATGCATATTTCTCAGGTGATTTCTAGTGCAAACTATTCAATAATATATTTATGTTATCCAGGACAAAAATACTTCACAAACTTTTGTGCCATGTCTAATTGCAGGTGTATGGGACATTTGTACAATCCACATATGAAGATAAGGGAGAAAGAGATGTTTACCTGCTGTTCAAAAAGTTCTCTCACGTCACTTTTGGCCCAAGAGAAGATAGAGTCCAAGTCTCTCACGTTCGGACTCAGATTCGGACTGCACAGACATACCTGACTCAAAACGTCTATAACTTTTTCATACGGACTCCAAATTGGTTGATTCTTTTTGTTGGAAAATAGATTTCGTGCATTTTCCAACCCAATTGGAATCACCTTAAAATCCGTCCGGGCGTTGAGTTATAGACGAAACAATCTGATGCTGCAGCAGAATCCGAGTCAAACTACAAGTCCAAAGGTGTTACGTCACCTCCGCTTGGGCCCATTGGCCTTGTACGACCTAGGGTTAGTTTTAGGCTGCCTTGGGACGTCCTCCCACCTCCTTGGCCGCCACCCTTGCTCCTATATAAGTAGATCCATCTAGTAGCTTTTTCCTTGGGATTTGTTTAGTTAAAGTTAGCCATTGCAACCGTGTACTTCGTTTGTGTCCAACGACCAGACCAAGACCGCTTACGGATCCCCACCATTATCAATACTTCATATATATTCGCAATATTCAGATTGCTTTATCATATTCTTGCTTGTTCTTGATTGCTTGCAGGAATAGACCTTCGTGGTCGAGTTGATCGTGCTCGGCGTGGTCAATAACCTCTCGGAGTTGGTTTAGCGATTGCTAAGGCGCAACGTCGTGCACGTTTGTAGTCGGATCGTCAAAGTCGTCTCCACCAAATCGATAGTTATCACCTCATCGAAAGATCGGGACACCCTCGCCTCTATCAGCCCCTGCTGCGATACATACTGGACCAATTACTAGAGCTCGCGCACGCCAATTGAATTATCAGGTACTTTCGTTTCTTGGTAACGATTCCAATGTTCATGAGAATATGATGCTGCCTAAATTGGATACATTTGTTTTGCTTACAAATGAAGGGCCTACCATGGACAAGAAAGATGAACCTTGGAGCAAGTTCAAGCATGGAGATGTTGGCATGCGCAAGGGGAACAAGAACGGAGTTACAAGTGATGATTCCAGGACTTTGAAGCCACCCTAATGAGTGCATGAGGCCTTGGACGAAATATACAAGATGCCACTTCATAATATTCGTCCATAGGCTATTCTAGGTGCTGCGTCACCTTATTATTGGGCCAGGCCCATGTAATTTCGAAATACTTAAGTATAGGCTGTTTTAGAGTCCGTATGTGTGGGGAAACAAGAGTTAGGGTTGATTTGGACCCTCCACCAAGGGCCACGAAATTCCCCCTCTTCCTCCATATATACAGCCCTTAGGGCACCGTTTAGACCTTGGGTTTTGTTTAGATTAAAAGTTCGCCATAGCTGCAACTCGCTGCATGCCGTTTGTGTTCAACGACCGGACAAAGGCGCACAGTAACCCCACCTTGATCAATAAAGCTTTCATCTTATATTCGCAATATCCGGATTGCAATCTGAGTTTCTTGCTTGTTCTTCGCTTGCTCGCAGGAAGCAGGCCCTCGTGGTCGTTGATCATGCTCCGGCGTGGTCAATAACCCTCGGAAGTTGGTTTAGCGATTGCTAAGGCGCGACGTCTCGACGTTCAGAGTCGGATCGTCAAGGTCGACTCCCACGTAAACGATAGCCACCATCTCATCGAAACATCGGGACACCTTTGCCTCTATCAAGTGGTATCAGATTTTCAGGTTGCTTGGTGAGATTTTTACAGTTTTCAGAGATTAGATCGAGTCTGTTCTTCATACCTAAAGTCCACGAAAAAGCCACAAAAAAATTAGGGTTAGTTCATCATATCCGAACCAATCTGAGCCTTTGCATAATCTTTTTAGGGTTTTGCTTTGTTGAATTTATGTTGCATCGTCGTGTCTAGTTGCTGGTCTTAGCGCCTAGTCTTTTAGAGTTTGAGTTCGGTCATCGGTTGTCACGCCGCCACCGCACCATCATCATCGCCTCGCCACCTACCATCACCGCTCGAATCCGTATCCATATACCACCACCAATCCGTGTCCATATACCACCACCGATCCATATCCATATACTACCACCGCTACCACCACCGCTGCCATATACCACCACCATATATCCACCACCAATCCGAAGTTCTTCTCATATTAGGTTTGTTTTGAGATCCATTTAGTTTCGATTCGTGTTTCCTTGCGGAGTAGGTTTCGAAAAAAATTCATTAAACTTGTTGGAGTATATGGCAGCGTGATGAGGACATCAATACCATTGTTACACCCACAGCCCCTGCCTGCGATACATCTTGGACCAATTACTAGAGCTCGCAAGACGCCAATTGAATTATCGGTACTTTCGTTTCTTGGTAACGATTCCAATGTTCATGAGAATATGATGCTGCCTAAATTGGATACATTTGTTTTGCTTACAAATGAAGGGCCTACCATGGACAAGAAAGATGAACCTTGGAGCAAGTTCAAGCATGGAGATGTTGGCATGCTAAGGGGAACAAGAACGGAGTTACAAGTGATGATTCAGGACTTTGAAGCCACCCTAATGAGTGCATGAGGCCTTGGACGAAATATACAAGATGCCACTTCATAATATTCGTCCATAGGCTATTCTAGGTGCTGCGTCACCTTATTATTGGGCCAGGCCCATGTAATTTCGAAATACTAAGTATAGGCTGTTTTAGAGTCCGTATGTGTGGGGAAACAAGAGTTAGGGTTGATTTGGACCCCTCCACCAAGGGCCACGAAATTCCCCCTCTTCCTCCATATATACAGCCCTTAGGGCACCGTTTAGACCTTGGGTTTTGTTTAGATTAAAAGTTCGCCATAGCTGCAACCGCGTGCATTTCGTTTGTGTTCAACGACCGGACAAAGGCGCCACAGAACCCCACCTTGATCAATAAAGCTTTCATCTTATATTCGCAATATCCGGATTGCAATCTCAGTTTCTTGCTTGTTCTTCGTTTGCTCGCAGGAAACAGGCCCTCGTGGTCGTTGATCGTGCTCGGCGTGGTCAATAACCCTCGGAAGTTGGTTTAGCGATTGCTAAGGCGCGACGTCTCGCGACGTTCAGAGTCGGATCGTCAAGGTCGACTCCACGAAACGATAGCCACCATCTCATCGAAACATCGGGACACCTTTGCCTCTATCAAGTGGTATCAGATTTTCAGGTTGCTCGGTGAGATTTTTACAGTTTTTCAGAGATTAGATCGAGTCTGTTCTTCATACCTAAAGTCCACGAAAAAGCCACAAAAAAATTAGGGTTAGTTCATCATATCCGAACCAATCTGAGCCTTTGCATAATCTTTTTAGGGTTTTGCTTTGTTGAATTTGCGGTTGCATCGTCGTGTCTAGTTGCTGGTCTTAGCGTCTATGTCTTTTAGAGTTTCGAGTTCTGGTCATCAGTTGTCACGCCGCCACCGCACCATCATCATCGCCCCTGCCACCTACCATCACCGCTCCGAATCCGTATCCATATACCACCACCAATCCGTGTCCATATACCACCACCGATCCATATCCATATACTACCACCGCTACCACCACCGCTGCCATATACCACCACCATATATCCACCACCAATCCGAGTTCTTCTCATATTAGGTTTGTTTTTGAGATCCATTTAGTTTCCGATTCGTGTTTCCTTGCCGGAGTAGGTTTCGGAAAAAAAATTCATTAAACTTGTTGGAGTATATGGCAGCGTGATGAGGACATCAATACCATTGTTACACCCACAGCCCCTGCTGCGATACATACTGGACCAATTACTAGAGCTCGCGCACGCCAATTGAATTATCAGGTACTTTCGTTTCTTGGTAACGATTCCAATGTTCATGAGAATATGATGCTGCTTAAATTGGATACATTTGTTTTGCTTACAAATGAAGGGCCTACCATGGACAAGAAAGATGAACCTTGGAGCAAGTTCAAGCATGGAGATGTTGGCATGCGCAAGGGGAACAAGAACGGAGTTACAAGTGATGATTCCAGGACTTTGAAGCCACCCTAATGAGTGCATGAGGCCTTGGACGAAATATACAAGATGCCACTTCATAATATTCGTCCATAGGCTATTCTAGGTGCTGCGTCACCTTATTATTGGGCCAGGCCCATGTAATTTCGAAATACTTAAGTATAGGCTGTTTTAGAGTCCGTATGTGGGGAAACAAGAGTTAGGGTTGATTTGGACCCTCCACCAAGGGCCACGAAATTCCCCCTCTTCCTCCATATATACAGCCCTTAGGGCACCGTTTAGACCTTGGGTTTTGTTTAGATTAAAAGTTCGCCATAGCTGCAACTTCGCGTACTTCGTTTGTGTTCAACGACCAAACAAAGGCGTCACAGAACCCCACCTTGATCAATAAAGCTTTCATCTTATATTCGCAATATCCGGATTGCAATCTCAGTTTCTTGCTTGTTCTTCGTTTGCTCGCAGGAAACAGGCCCTCGTGGTCGTTGATCGTGCTCGCGTGGTCAATAACCCTCGGAAGTTGGTTTAGCGATTGCTAAGGCGCGACGTCTCGACGTTCAGTAGTCGGATCGTCAAGGTCGACTCCACGAAACGATAGCCACCATCTCATCGAAACATCGGGACACCTTTGCCTCTATCAAGTGGTATCAGATTTTCAGGTTGCTCGGTGAGATTTTTACAGTTTTTCAGATTAGATCGAGTCTGTTCTTCATACCTAAAGTCCACGAAAAAGCCACAAAAAAATTAGGGTTAGTTCATCATATCCGAACCAATCTGAGCCTTTGCATAATCTTTTTAGGGTTTTGCTTTGTTGAATTTATGTTGCATCGTCGTGTCTAGTTGCTGGTCTTAGCGTCTAGTCTTTTAGAGTTTGAGTTCGGTCATCGGTTGTCACGCCGCCACCGCACCATCATCATCGCCCGCCACCTACCATCACCGCTCGAATCCGTATCCATATACCACCACCAATCCGTGTCCATATACCACCACCGATCCATATCCATATACTACCACCGCTACCACCACCGCTGCCATATACCACCACCATATATCCACCACCAATCCGAAGTTCTTCTCATATTAGGTTTGTTTTTGAGATCCATTTAGTTTCCGATTCGTGTTTCCTTGCGGAGTAGGTTTGGAAAAAAATTCATTAAACTTGTTGGAGTATATGGCAGCGTGATGAGGACATCAATACCATTGTTACACCCACAGCCCCGCTGCGATACATCTTGGACCAATTACTAGAGCTCGCAGACGCCAATTGAATTATCGGTACTTTCGTTTCTTGGTAACGATTCCAATGTTCATGAGAATATGATGCTGCTTAAATTGGATACATTTGTTTTGCTTACAAATGAAGGGCCTACCATGGACAAGAAAGATGAACCTTGGAGCAAGTTCAAGCATGGAGATGTTGGCATGCTAAGGGGAACAAGAACGGAGTTACAAGTGATGATTCCAGGACTTTGAAGCCACCCTAATGAGTGCATGAGGCCTTGGACGAAATATACAAGATGCCACTTCATAATATTCGTCCATAGGCTATTCTAGGTGCTGCGTCACCTTATTATTGGGCCAGGCCCATGTAATTTCGAAATACTTAAGTATAGGCTGTTTTAGAGTCCGTATGTGGGGAAACAAGAGTTAGGGTTGATTTGGACCCTCCACCAAGGGCCACGAAATTCCCCCTCTTCCTCCATATATACAGCCCTTAGGGCACCGTTTAGACCTTGGGTTTTGTTTAGATTAAAAGTTCGCCATAGCTGCAACTTCGCGTGCCGTTTGTGTTCAACGACCAAACAAAGCGCCACAGAACCCCACCTTGATCAATAAAGCTTTCATCTTATATTCGCAATATCCGGATTGCAATCTCAGTTTCTTGCTTGTTCTTCGCTTGCTCGCAGGAAACAGGCCCTCGTGGTCGTTGATCGTGCTCGGCGTGGTCAATAACCCTCGGAAGTTGGTTTAGCGATTGCTAAGGCGCGACGTCTCGCACGTTCGTAGTCGGATCGTCAAGGTCGACTCCCACAGAAACGATAGCCACCATCTCATCGAAACATCGGGACACCTTTGCCTCTATCAAGTGGTATCAGATTTTCAGGTTGCTCGGTGAGATTTTTACAGTTTTTCGTAGATTAGATCGAGTCTGTTCTTCATACCTAAAGTCCACGAAAAAGCCACAAAAAAAATTAGGGTTAGTTCATCATATCCGAACCAATCTGAGCCTTTGCATAATCTTTTTAGGGTTTTGCTTTGTTGAATTTGCGGTTGCATCGTCGTGTCTAGTTGCTGGTCTTAGCGTCTAGTCTTTTAGAGTTTCGAGTTCTGGTCATCAGTTGTCACGCCGCCACCGCACCATCATCATCGCCCCTGCCACCTACCATCACCGCTCCGAATCCGTATCCATATACCACCACCAATCCGTGTCCATATACCACCACCGATCCATATCCATATACTACCACCGCTACCACCACCGCTGCCATATACCACCACCATATATCCACCACCAATCCGAGTTCTTCTCATATTAGGTTTGTTTTTGAGATCCATTTAGTTTCCGATTCGTGTTTCCTTGCCGGAGTAGGTTTCGGAAAAAAAAATCATTAAACTTGTTGGAGTATATGGCAGCGTGATGAGGACATCAATACCATTGTTACACCCACAGCCCCTCGCTGCGATACATCTTGGACCAATTACTAGAGCTCAGACGCCAATTGAATTATGAGGTACTTTCGTTTCTTGGTAACGATTCCAATGTTCATGAGAATATGATGCTGCCTAAATTGGATACATTTGTTTTGCTTACAAATGAAGGGCCTACCATGGACAAGAAAGATGAACCTTGGAGCAAGTTCAAGCATGGAGATGTTGGCATGCAAGGGGAACAAGAACGGAGTTACAAGTGATGATTCCAGGACTTTGAAGCCACCCTAATGAGTGCATGAGGCCTTGGACGAAATATACAAGATGCCACTTCATAATATTCGTCCATAGGCTATTCTAGGTGCTGCGTCACCTTATTATTGGGCCAGGCCCATGTAATTTCGAAATACTTAAGTATAGGCTGTTTTAGAGTCCGTATGTGTGGGGAAACAAGAGTTAGGGTTGATTTGGACCCTCCACCAAGGGCCACGAAATTCCCCCTCTTCCTCCATATATACAGCCCTTAGGGCACCGTTTAGACCTTGGGTTTTGTTTAGATTAAAAGTTCGCCATAGCTGCAACTTCGCGTGCCGCTTGTGTTCAACGACCGGACAAAGCGCCACAGAACCCCACCTTGATCAATAAAGCTTTCATCTTATATTCGCAATATCCGGATTGCAATCTCAGTTTCTTGCTTGTTCTTCGCTTGCTCGCAGGAAACAGGCCCTCGTGGTCGTTGATCGTGCTTCGCGTGGTCAATAACCCTCGAAGTTGGTTTAGCGATTGCTAAGGCGCGACGTCAAGACGTTCAGTAGTCGGATCGTCAAGGTCGACTCCCACAGAAACGATAGCCACCATCTCATCGAAACATCGGGACACCTTTGCCTCTATCAAGTGGTATCAGATTTTCAGGTTGCTCGGTGAGATTTTTACAGTTTTCCGTAGATTAGATCAAGTCTGTTCTTCATACCTAAAGTCCATGAAAAAGCCACAAAAAAAAATTAGGGTTAGTTCATCATATCCGAACCAATCTGAGCGTTGCATAATCTTTTTAGGGTTTTGCTTTGTTGAATTTGCGGTTGCATCGTCGTGTCTAGTTGCTGGTCTTAGCGTCTAGTCTTTTAGAGTTTCGAGTTCTGGTCATGAGTTGTCACGCCGCCACCGCACCATCATCATCGCCCCTGCCACCTACCATCACCGCTCCGAATCCGTATCCATATACCACCACCAATCCGTGTCCATATACCACCACCGATCCATATCCATATACTACCACCGCTACCACCACCGCTGCCATATACCACCACCATATATCCACCACCAATCCGAGTTCTTCTCATATTAGGTTTGTTTTTGAGATCCATTTAGTTTCCGATTCGTGTTTCCTTGCCGGAGTAGGTTTCGGAAAAAAAATCATTAAACTTGTTGGAGTATATGGCAGCGTGATGAGGACATCAATACCATTGTTACACCCACAGCCCCTGCTGCGATACATACTGGACCAATTACTAGAGCTCGCGCACGCCAATTGAATTATCAGGTACTTTCGTTTCTTGGAACGATTCCAATGTTCATGAGAATATGATGCTGCCTAAATTGGATACATTTGTTTTGCTTACAAATGAAGGGCCTACCATGGACAAGAAAGATGAACCTTGGAGCAAGTTCAAGCATGGAGATGTTGGCATGCTAAGGGGAACAAGAACGGAGTTACAAGTGATGATTCAGGACTTTGAAGCCACCCTAATGAGTGCATGAGGCCTTGGACGAAATATACAAGATGCCACTTCATAATATTCGTCCATAGGCTATTCTAGGTGCTCGTCACCTTATTATTGGGCCAGGCCCATGTAATTTCAAAATACTTAAGTATAGGCTGTTTTAGAGTCCGTATGTGTGGGGAAACAAGAGTTAGGGTTGATTTGGACCCCTCCACCAAGGGCCACGAAATTCCCCCTCTTCCTCCATATATACAGCCCTTAGGGCACCGTTTAGACCTTGGGTTTTGTTTAGATTAAAAGTTCGCCATAGCTGCAACTTCGCATTTCGCTTGTGTTCAACGACCGCATAAAGCGCCACAGAACCCCACCTTGATCAATAAAGCTTTCATCTTATATTCGCAATATCCGGATTGCAATCTCAGTTTCTTGCTTGTTCTTCGCTTGCTCGCAGGAAACATGCCCTCGTGGTCGTTGATCGTGCTCGGCGTGGTCAATAACCCTCGGAAGTTGGTTTAGCGATTGCTAAGGCGCGACGTCTCGCACGTTCGTAGTCGGATCGTCAAGGTCGACTCCCACAAAAACGATAGCCACCATCTCATCGAAACATCGGGACACCTTTGCCTCTATCAAGTGGTATCAGATTTTCAGGTTGCTCGGTGAGATTTTTACAGTTTTTCGTAGATTAGATCGAGTCTGTTCTTCATACCTAAAGTCCACGAAAAAGCCACAAAAAAAAATTAGGGTTAGTTCATCATATCCGAACCAATCTGAGCCTTTGCATAATCTTTTTAGGGTTTTGCTTTGTTGAATTTGCGGTTGCATCGTCGTGTCTAGTTGCTGGTCTTAGCGTCTAGTCTTTTAGAGTTTGAGTTCGGTCATCGGTTGTCACGCCGCCACCGCACCATCATCATCGCCTCGCCACCTACCATCACCGCTCGAATCCGTATCCATATACCACCACCAATCCGTGTCCATATACCACCACCGATCCATATCCATATACTACCACCGCTACCACCACCGCTGCCATATACCACCACCATATATCCACCACCAATCCGAAGTTCTTCTCATATTAGGTTTGTTTTTGAGATCCATTTAGTTTCCGATTCGTGTTTCCTTGCGGAGTAGGTTTCGAAAAAAATTCATTAAACTTGTTGGAGTATATGGCAGCGTGATGAGGACATCAATACCATTGTTACACCCACAGCCCCCGCTGCGATACATCTTGGACCAATTACTAGAGCTCGCAAGACGCCAATTGAATTATCGTACTTTCGTTTCTTGGTAACGATTCCAATGTTCATGAGAATATGATGCTGCCTAAATTGGATACATTTGTTTTGCTTACAAATGAAGGGCCTACCATGGACAAGAAAGATGAACCTTGGAGCAAGTTCAAGCATGGAGATGTTGGCATGCATAAGGGGAACAAGAACGGAGTTACAAGTGATGATTCCAGGACTTTGAAGCCACCCTAATGAGTGCATGAGGCCTTGGACGAAATATACAAGATGCCACTTCATAATATTCGTCCATAGGCTATTCTAGGTGCTGCGTCACCTTATTATTGGGCCAGGCCCATGTAATTTCGAAATACTTAAGTATAGGCTGTTTTAGAGTCCGTATGTGGGGAAACAAGAGTTAGGGTTGATTTGGACCCCTCCACCAAGGGCCACGAAATTCCCCCTCTTCCTCCATATATACAGCCCTTAGGGCACCGTTTAGACCTTGGGTTTTGTTTAGATTAAAAGTTCGCCATAGCTGCAACTTCGCGCATTTCGCTTGTGTTCAACGACTGCACAAAGCGCCACAGTAACCCCACCTTGATCAATAAAGCTTTCATCTTATATTCGCAATATCCGGATTGCAATCTCAGTTTCTTGCTTGTTCTTCGCTTGCTCACAGGAAACAGGCCCTCGTGGTCGTTGATCGTGCTCGGCGTGGTCAATAACCCTCGGAAGTTGGTTTAGCGATTGCTAAAGCGCGACGTCTCGACGTCAGTAGTCGGATCGACAAGGTCGACTCCCACGTAAACGATAGCCACCATCTCATCGAAACATCGGGACACCTTTGCCTCTATCAAGTGGTATCAGATTTTCAGGTTGCTCGGTGAGATTTTTACAGTTTTTCGAGATTAGATCGAGTCTGTTCTTCATACCTAAAGTCCACGAAAAAGCCACAAAAAAATTAGGGTTAGTTCATCATATCCGAACCAATCTGAGCCTTTGCATAATCTTTTTAGGGTTTTGCTTTGTTGAATTTACTGGTTGCATCGTCGTGTCTAGTTGCTGGTCTTAGCGCCTAGTCTTTTAGAGTTTGAGTTCGGTCATCGGTTGTCACGCCGCCACCGCACCATCATCATCGCCTCGCCACCTACCATCACCTCTCGAATCCGTATCCATATATCACCACCAATCCGTGTCCATATACCACCACAGATCCATATCCATATACTACCACCGCTACCACCACCGCTGCCATATACCACCACCATATATCCACCACCAATCCGAGTTCTTCTCATATTAGGTTTGTTTTTGAGATCCATTTAGTTTCCGATTCGTGTTTCCTTGCCGGAGTAGGTTTCGGAAACAAAAAATTCATTAAACTTGTTGGAGTATATGGCAGCGTGATGAGGACATCAATACCATCGTTACACCCACAGCCCCTGCTGCGATACATACTGGACCAATTACTAGAGCTCGCGCACGCCAATTGAATTATCAGGTACTTTCGTTTCTTGGTAACGATTCCAATGTTCATGAGAATATGATGCTGCCTAAATTGGATACATTTGTTTTGCTTACAAATGAAGGGCCTACCATGGACAAGAAAGATGAACCTTGGAGCAAGTTCAAGCATGGAGATGTTGGCATGCGCAAGGGGAACAAGAACGGAGTTACAAGTGATGATTCCAGGACTTTGAAGCCACCCTAATGAGTGCATGAGGCCTTGGACGAAATATACAAGATGCCACTTCATAATATTCGTCCATAGGCTATTCTAGGTGCTGCGTCACCTTATTATTGGGCCAGGCCCATGTAATTTCGAAATACTTAAGTATAGGCTGTTTTAGAGTCCGTATGTGTGGGAAACAAGAGTTAGGGTTGATTTGGACCCTCCACCAAGGGCCAAGAAATTCCCCCTCTTCCTCCATATATACAGCCCTTAGGGCACCGCTTAGACCTTGGGTTTTTTTAGATTAAAAGTTCGCCATAGCTGCAACTTCGCGCATTTCGCTTGTGTTCAACGACTGCACAAAGGCGTCACAGAACCCCACCTTGATCAATAAAGCTTTCAACTTATATTCGCAATATCCGGATTGCAATCTCAGTTTCTTGCTTGTTCTTCGCTTGCTCGCAGGAAACAGGCCCTCGTGGTCGTTGATCGTGCTCGGCGTGGTCAATAACCCTCGGAAGTTGGTTTAGCGATTGCTAAGGCGCGACGTCCTCGACGTTCAGTAGTCGGATCGTCAAGGTCGACACCCACGTAAACGATAGCCACCATCTCATCGAAACATCGGGACACCTTTGCCTCTATCAAGTGGTATCAGATTTTCAGGTTGCTCGGTGAGATTTTTACAGTTTTTCAGAGATTAGATCGAGTCTGTTCTTCATACCTAAAGTCCACAAAAAGCCACAAAAAAATTAGGGTTAGTTCATCATATCCGAACCAATTTGAGCCTTTGCATAATCTTTTTAGGGTTTTGCTTTGTTGAATTTATGTTGCATCGTCGTGTCTAGTTGTTGGTCTTAGCGCCTAGTCTTTTAGAGTTTCGAGTTCGGTCATCGGTTGTCACGCCGCCACCGCACCATCATCATCGCCTCGCCACCTACCATCACCGCTCGAATCCGTATCCATATACCACCACCAATCCGTGTCCATATACCACCACCGATCCATATCCATATACTACCACCGCTACCACCACCGCTGCCATATACCACCACCATATATCCACCACCAATCCGAAGTTCTTCTCATATTAGGTTTGTTTTTGAGATCCATTTAGTTTCCGATTCGTGTTTCCTTGCGGAGTAGGTTTCGGAAAAAAATCATTAAACTTGTTGGAGTATATGGCAGCGTGATGAGGACATCAATACCATTGTTACACCCACAGCCCCTGCTGCGATACATCTTGGACCAATTACTAGAGCTCGCAAGACGCCAATTGAATTATCAGGTACTTTCGTTTCTTGGTAACGATTCCAATGTTCATGAGAATATGATGCTGCCTAAATTGGATACATTTGTTTTGCTTACAAATGAAGGGCCTACCATGGACAAGAAAGATGAACCTTGGAGCAAGTTTGATGAGGACATCAATACCATTGTTACACCCACAGCCCCTACTGCTACATATACTGGACCAATTACTAGAGCTCACGCACGCCAATTAAATTATCAGGTACTTTCGTTTCTTGGTAATGATTCTAATGTTCATGAGAATATGATGCTGCCTAAATTGGATACATTTGTTTTGCTTACAAATGAAGGCCCTAGCTTGGAGAAGGATGGACATTGGAGCAAGAACAAGCATGGAGATAATGCCATGCGTAAGGGGAACAAGAACGGAGTTACAAGTGATGATTTCAGGACTTTGAAGCCACCATAATGGGTGCATGAAGCCTTGGACGAAATATACAAGATGCTACTTCATAAATGTCGTCCCGAGGCTAATCTAGGTGCTGCGTCACCTTATTAGTGGGCCAGGCCCATGTAATTTCGAAATACTTAAGTATAGGCTGTTTTAGAGTCCGTATGTGTGGGGAAACAAGAGTTAGGGTTGATTTGGACCCTCCACCAAGGGCCACGAAATTCCCCCTCTTCCTCCATATATACAGCCCTTAGGGCACCGTTTAGACCTTGGGTTTTGTTTAGATTAAAAGTTCGCCATAGCTGCAACTTCGCGCATTTCGCTTGTGTTCAACGACTGGACAAAGCGCCACAGAACCCCACCTTGATCAATAAAGCTTTCATCTTATATTCGCAATATCCAGATTGCAATCTCAGTTTCTTGCTTGTTCTTCGCTTGCTCGCAGGAAAGCAGACCCTCGTGGTCAGGTTGATCGTGCTCGGCGTGGTCAATAACCTCTCGGAGTTGGTTTAGCGATTGCTAAGGCGCGACGTCCTCTGACGCTCAGTAGTCGGATCGTCAAAGTCGACTTCCTCCCAAGCGAAAACCACATCTCATCGAAAGACGGGACACCTTTGCCTCTATCAAAGTTCAAGCATGGAGATGTTGGCATGCTAAGGGGAACAAGAACGGAGTTACAAGTGATGATTCCAGGACTTTGAAGCCACCCTAATGAGTGCATGAGGCCTTGGACGAAATATACAAGAGGCCACTTCATAATATTCGTCCATAGGCTATTCTAGGTGCTGCGTCACCTTATTATTGGGCCAGGCCATGTAATTTCGAAATACTTAAGTATAGGCTGTTTTAGAGTCCGTATCGTGGGGAAACAAGAGTTAGGGTTGATTTGGACCCTCCACCAAGGGCCACGAAATTCCCCCTCTTCCTCCATATATACAGCCCTTAGGGCACCGTTTAGACCTTGGGTTTTGTTTAGATTAAAAGTTCGCCATAGCTGCAACTTCGCGTGCATTTCGCTTGTGTTCAACGACTGCATAAAGGCGCCACAGTAACCCCACCTTGATCAATAAAGCTTTCATCTTATATTCGCAATATCCGGATTGCAATCTCAGTTTCTTGCTTGTTCTTCGCTTGCTCGCAGGAAGCAGACCCTCGTGGTCGTTGATCGTGCTCGCGTGGTCAATAACCCTCGAAAGTTGGTTTAGCGATTGCTAAGGCGCGACGTCTCAAGACGCTCAGTAGTCGGATCGCCAAGGTCGACTCCCACGTAAACGATAGCCACCATCTCATCGAAACAACGGGACACCTTTGCCTCTATCAAGTGGCATCAGATTTTCAGGTTGCTCGGTGAGATTTTTACAGTTTTTCGTAGATTAGATCGAGTCTGTTCTTCATACCTAAAGTCCACGAAAAAGCCACAAAAAAAATTAGGGTTAGTTCATCATATCCGAACCAATCTGAGCCTTTGCATAATCTTTTTAGGGTTTTGCTTTGTTGAATTTTATGTTGCATCGCCGTGTCTAGTTGCTGGTCTTAGCGCCTAGTCTTTTAGAGTTTCGAGTTACGGTCATCGGTTGTCACGCCGCCACCGCACCATCATCATCGCCTCGCCACCTACCATCACCGCTCGAATCCGTATCCATATACCACCACCAATCCGTGTCCATATACCACCACCGATCCATATCCATATACTACCACCGCTACCACCACCGCTGCCATATACCACCACCATATATCCACCACCAATCCGAAGTTCTTCTCATATTAGGTTTGTTTTTAGATCCATTTAGTTTCCGATTCGTGTTTCCTGCCGGAGTAGGTTTCGAAAAAAAATTCATTAAACTTGTTGGAGTATATGGCAGCGTGATGAGGACATCAATACCATTGTTACACCCACAGCCCTCGCTGCGATACATCTTGGACCAATTACTAGAGCTCAAGACGCCAATTGAATTATCAGTACTTTCGTTTCTTGGAACGATTCCAATGTTCATGAGAATATGATGCTGCCTAAATTGGATACATTTGTTTTGCTTACAAATGAAGGGCCTACCATGGACAAGAAAGATGAACCTTGGAGCAAGTTCAAGCATGGAGATGTTGGCATGCTAAGGGGAACAAGAACGGAGTTACAAGTGATGATTCCAGGACTTTGAAGCCACCCTAATGAGTGCATGAGGCCTTGGACGAAATATACAAGATGCCACTTCATAATATTCGTCCATAGGCTATTCTAGGTGCTGCGTCACCTTCTTATTGGGCCAGGCCCATGTAATTTCGAAATACTTAAGTATAGGCTGTTTTAGAGTCCGTATCGTGGGGAAACAAGAGTTAGGGTTGATTTGGACCCCTCCACCAAGGGCCACGAAATTCCCCCTCTTCCTCCATATATACAGCCCTTAGGGCACCGTTTAGACCTTGGGTTTTGTTTAGATTAAAAGTTCGCCATAGCTGCAACTTCGCGATGCCGCTTGTGTTCAACGACCAGACAAAGGCGTCACAGAACCCCACCTTGATCAATAAAGCTTTCATCTTATATTCGCAATATCCGGATTGCAATCTCAGTTTCTTGCTTGTTCTTCATTTGCTCGCAGGAAACAGGCCCTCGTGGTCAGGTTGATCGTGCTCCGACGTGGTCAATAACCCTTGGAAGTTGGTTTAGCTATTGCTAAGGCGCGACGTCTCGCACGTTCGTAGTCGGATCGTCAAGGTCGACTCCCACAGAAACGATAGCCACCATCTCATCGAAACATCGGGACACCTTTGCCTCTACCAAGTGGTATCAAATTGATAGAGGCAAAGGTGTCCCGTCTTTCGATGAGATGTGGTTTTCGCTTGGGAGGAAGTCGACTTTGACGATCCGACTATTTAACGCAGCGAGGACGCCGCGCTTTAGCAATCGCTAAACCAACTCCGAGAGGTTATTGACCACGCCGAGCACGATCAACTCGACCACGAGGGTCTTTTCGCGAGCAAACGAAGAACAAGCAAGAAACTGAGATTGCAATCTGATATTGCTAATATAAGATGAAAGCTTTATTGATCAAGGTGGGTTCTGTGACGCTTTGTCTGGTCGTTGAACACAAACGGCACGCCGGTTGCAGCTATGGCTAACTTTAATCTAAGCAAAACCCAAGGTCTAAACGGTGCCCTAAGGGCTGATATATGGAGGAAGAGGGGGGAATTTCGTGGCCCTTGGTGGAGGGGTCCAAATCAACCCTAACTCTTGTTTCCCCACACATACGGACTCTAAAAACAGACTATACTTAAGTATTTCGAAATTACATGGGCCTGGCCCACTAATAAGGTGACGCAGCACCTAGAATAGCCTCGGACGACATTTATGAAGTAGCGCCTTGTATATTTCGTCCAAGGCTTCATGCACCCATTATGGTGGCTTCAAAGTCCTGAAATCATCACTTGTAACTCCGTTTGTTCTTCTATGCATGGCATTATCTCCATGCTTGTTCTTGCTCCAATGTCCATCCTTCTCCAAACTAGGGCCTTCATTTGTAAGCAAAACAAATGTATCCAATTTAGGCAGCATCATATTCTCATGAACATTAGAATCATTACCAAGAAACGAAAGTACCTGATAATTTAATTGGCGTGCGCGAGCTCTAGTAATTGGTCCAGTATATGTAGCAGTAGGGGCTGTGGGTGTAACAATGGTATTGATGTCCTCATCACAAATTTTCAGGTTGCTCGGTGAGATTTTTACAGTTTTTCGTAGATTAGATCGAGTCTGTTCTTCATACCTAAAGTCCACGAAAAAGCCACAAAAAAAAATTAGGGTTAGTTCATCATATCCGAACCAATCTGAGCCTTTGCATAATCTTTTTAGGGTTTTGCTTTGTTGAATTTATGTTGCATCGTCGTGTCTAGTTGCTGGTCTTAGCGCCTAGTCTTTTAGAGTTTCGAGTTCGGTCATCGGTTGTCACGCCGCCACCGCACCATCATCATCGCCCGCCACCTACCATCACCGCTCCGAATCCAGATCCATATACCACCACCAATCCGTGTCCATATACCACCACCGATCCATATCCATATACTACCACCGCTACCACCACCGCTGCCATATACCACCACCATATATCCACCACCAATCCGAAGTTCTTCTCATATTAGGTTTGTTTTGAGATCCATTTAGTTTCCTATTCGTGTTTCCTTGCCGGAGTAGGTTTCGGAAAAAAAAATCATTAAACTTGTTGGAGTATATGGCAGCGTGATGAGGACATCAATACCATTGTTACACCCACAGCCCTCGCTGCGATACATCTTGGACCAATTACTAGAGCTCAAGACGCCAATTGAATTATCGTACTTTCGTTTCTTGGTAACGATTCCAATGTTCATGAGAATATGATGCTGCCTAAATTGGATACATTTGTTTTGCTTACAAATGAAGGGCCTACCATGGACAAGAAAGATGAACCTTGGAGCAAGTTTGATGAGGACATCAATACCATTGTTACACCCACAGCCCCATCGCTACATATATTGGACCAATTACTAGAGCTCACGACGCCAATTAAATTATCAGTACTTTCGTTTCTTGGTAATGATTCTAATGTTCATGAGAATATGATGCTGCCTAAATTGGATACATTTGTTTTGCTTACAAATGAAGGCCCTAGCTTGGAGAAGGATGGACATTGAGCAAGAACAAGCATGGAGATAATGCCATGCAAGGGGAACAAGAACGGAGTTACAAGTGATGATTTCAGGACTTTGAAGCCACCATAATGGGTGCATGAAGCCTTGGACGAAATATACAAGATGCTACTTCATAAATGTCGTCCCGAGGCTAATCTAGGTGCTGCGTCACCTTATTAGTGGGCCAGGCCCATGTAATTTCGAAATACTTAAGTATAGGCTGTTTTAGAGTCCGTATGTGGGGAAACAAGAGTTAGGGTTGATTTGGACCCCTCCACCAAGGGCCACGAAATTCCCCCTCTTCCTCCATATATACAGCCCTTAGGGCACCGTTTAGACCTTGGGTTTTGTTTAGATTAAAAGTTCGCCATAGCTGCAACTTCGCTGCATTTCGCTTGTGTTCAACGACTGCATAAAGGCGCCACGTAACCCCACCTTGATCAATAAAGCTTTCATCTTATATTCGCAATATCCAGATTGCAATCTCAGTTTCTTGCTTGTTCTTCGCTTGCTCGCAGGAAGCAGACCCTCGTGGTCGTTGATCGTGCTCGGCGTGGTCAATAACCTCTCGGAGTTGGTTTAGCGATTGCTAAGGCGCGACGTCCTCGCACGTTCGTAGTCGGATCGTCAAAGTCGACTTCCTCCCAAGCGAAAACCACATCTCATCGAAAGACGGGACACCTTTGCCTCTATCAAAGTTCAAGCATGGAGATGTTGGCATGCGCAAGGGGAACAAGAACGGAGTTACAAGTGATGATTCCAGGACTTTGAAGCCACCCTAATGAGTGCATGAGGCCTTGGACGAAATATACAAGAGGCCACTTCATAATATTCGTCCATAGGCTATTCTAGGTGCTGCGTCACCTTATTATTGGGCCAGGGCCATGTAATTTCGAAATACTTAAGTATAGGCTGTTTTTAGAGTCCGTATGCGTGGGGAAACAAGAGTTAGGGTTGATTTCGGACCCCTCCACCAAGGGCCACGAAATTCCCCCTCTTCCTCCATATATACAGCCCTTAGGGCACCGTTTAGACCTTGGGTTTTGTTTAGATTAAAAGTTCGCCATAGCTGCAACTTCGCAGATTTCGCTTGTGTTCAACGACTGCATAAAGCGCCACAGTAACCCCACCTTGATCAATAAAGCTTTCATCTTATATTCGCAATATCCGGATTGCAATCTCAGTTTCTTGCTTGTTCTTCGCTTGCTCGCAGGAAGCAGACCCTCGTGGTCGTTGATCGTGCTCGGCGTGGTCAATAACCCTCGAAAGTTGGTTTAGCGATTGCTAAGGCGCGACGTCTCGACGTTCAGTAGTCGGATCGTCAAGGTCGACTCCTACGTAAACGATAGCCACCATCTCATCGAAACATCGGGACACCTTTGCCTCTATCAAGTGGCATCAGATTTTCAGGTTGCTCGGTGAGATTTTTACAGTTTTTCGAGATTAGATCGAGTCTGTTCTTCATACCTAAAGTCCACGAAAAAGCCACAAAAAAATTAGGTTAGTTCATCATATCCGAACCAATCTGAGCCTTTGCATAATCTTTTTAGGGTTTTGCTTTGTTGAATTTGCGGTTGCATCGTCGTGTCTAGTTGCTGGTCTTAGCGCCTAGTCTTTTAGAGTTTCGAGTTCGGTCATCGGTTGTCACGCCGCCACCGCACCATCATCATCGCCTCGCCACCTACCATCACCGCTCGAATCCGTATCCATATACCACCACCAATCCGTGTCCATATACCACCACCGATCCATATCCATATACTACCACCGCTACCACCACCGCTGCCATATACCACCACCATATATCCACCACCAATCCGAGTTCTTCTCATATTAGGTTTGTTTTTGAGATCCATTTAGTTTCCGATTCGTGTTTCCTTGCCGGAGTAGGTTTCGGAAAAAAAAAATTCATTAAACTTGTTGGAGTATATGGCAGCGTGATGAGGACATCAATACCATTGTTACACCCACAGCCCCTGCTGCGATACATACTGGACCAATTACTAGAGCTCGTGCACGCCAATTGAATTATCAGGTACTTTCGTTTCTTGGAACGATTCCAATGTTCATGAGAATATGATGCTGCCTAAATTGGATACATTTGTTTTGCTTACAAATGAAGGGCCTACCATGGACAAGAAAGATGAACCTTGGAGCAAGTTCAAGCATGGAGATGTTGGCATGCTAAGGGGAACAAGAACGGAGTTACAAGTGATGATTCCAGGACTTTGAAGCCACCCTAATGAGTGCATGAGGCCTTGGACGAAATATACAAGATGCCACTTCATAATATTCGTCCATAGGCTATTCTAGGTGCTGCGTCACCTTCTTATTGGGCCAGGCCCATGTAATTTCGAAATACTTAAGTATAGGCTGTTTTTAGAGTCCGTGTCGTGGGGAAACAAGAGTTAGGGTTGATTTGGACCCTCCACCAAGGGCCACGAAATTCCCCCTCTTCCTCCATATATACAGCCCTTAGGGCACCGTTTAGACCTTGGGTTTTGTTTAGATTAAAAGTTCGCCATAGCTGCAACTTCGCGTACTTCGTTTGTGTTCAACGACCAGACAAAGGCGTCACAGAACCCCACCTTGATCAATAAAGCTTTCATCTTATATTCGCAATATCCGGATTGCAATCTCAGTTTCTTGCTTGTTCTTCGTTTGCTCGCAGGAAACAGGCCCTCGTGGTCAGGTTGATCGTGCTCCGACGTGGTCAATAACCCTTGGAAGTTGGTTTAGCTATTGCTAAGGCGCGACGTCTCGCGACGTAGTCGGATCGTCAAGTCGACTCGGATCGTCAAGGTCGACTCTATCACGAAGCGATAGCCACCATCTCATCCGAAACATCGGGACACCTTTGCCTCTACCAAGTGGTATCAAATTGATAGAGGCAAAGGTGTCCATCTTCGATGAGATGAACAAGCAAGAAACTGAGATTGCAATCTGATTGCGTAATATAAGATGAAAGCTTTATTGATCAAGGTGGGGTTTGTGACGCTTTGTCTCGGTCGCTGAACACAAATTAAGCACGCGTAGCTTGCAGCTATGGCTTAACTTTAATCTAAGCAAAACCCAAGGTCTAAACGGTGCCCTAAGGGCTGTATATATAGAGGAAGAGGGGGGAAATTTCGTGTGGCCTTGGTGGAGGGGTCCAAATCAACCCTAACTCTTGTTTCCCACACATACGGACCCTAAAAACAGACTATACTTAAGTATTTTGAAATTACATGGGCCTGGCCCACTAATAAGGTGACGAGCACCTAGAATAGCCTCGGACGACATTTATGAAGTAGCGCCTTGTATATTTCTGTCCAAGGCTTCATGCACCCATTATGGTGGCTTCAAAGTCCTGAAATCATCACTTGTAACTCCGTTTGTTCTCTATGCATGGCATTATCTCCATGCTTGTTCTTGCTCCAATGTCCATCCTTGTCCAAACTAGGGCCTTCATTTGTAAGCAAAACAAATGTATCCAATTTAGGCAGCATCATATTCTCATGAACATTAGAATCATTACCAAGAAACGAAAGTACCTGATAATTTAATTGGCGTGCGCGAGCTCTAGTAATTGGTCCAGTATATGTAGCAGTAGGGGCTGTGGGTGTAACAATGGTATTGATGTCCTCATCACAAATTTTCAGGTTGCTAGGTGAGATTTTTACAGTTTTTCGTAGATTAGATCGAGTCTGTTCTTCATACCTAAAGTCCACGAAAAAGCCACAAAAAAAAATTAGGGTTAGTTCATCATATCCGAACCAATCTGAGCCTTTGCATAATCTTTTTAGGGTTTTGCTTTGTTGAATTTGCGGTTGCATCGTCGTGTCTAGTTGCTGGTCTTAGCGTCTAGTCTTTTAGAGTTTCGAGTTCGGTCATCGGTTGTCACGCCGCCACCGCACCATCATCATCGCCTCGCCACCTACCATCACCGCTCGAATCCGTATCCATATACCACCACCAATCCGTGTCCATATACCACCACCGATCCATATCCATATACTACCACCGCTACCACCACCGCTACCATATACCACCACCATATACCACCACCAATCCGAAGTTCTTCTCATATTAGGTTTGTTTTGAGATCCATTTAGTTTCCGATTCGTGTTTCCTTGCGGAGTAGGTTTCGAAAAAAATCATTAAACTTGTTGGAGTATATGGCAGCGTGATGAGGACATCAATACCATTGTTACACCCACAGCCCCCTGCTGCGATACATCTTGGACCAATTACTAGAGCTCGCGACGCCAATTGAATTATCGGTACTTTCGTTTCTTGGTAACGATTCCAATGTTCATGAGAATATGATGCTGCCTAAATTGGATACATTTGTTTTGCTTACAAATGAAGGGCCTACCATGGACAAGAAAGATGAACCTTGGAGCAAGTTCAAGCATGGAGATGTTGGCATGCTAAGGGGAACAAGAACGGAGTTACAAGTGATGATTCCAGGACTTTGAAGCCACCCTAATGAGTGCATGAGGCCTTGGACGAAATATACAAGATGCCACTTCATAATATTCGTCCATAGGCTATTCTAGGTGCTGCGTCACCTTATTATTGGGCCAGGCCCATGTAATTTCGAAATACTTAAGTATAGGCTGTTTTAGAGTCCGTATGTGTGGGGAAACAAGAGTTAGGGTTGATTTGGACCCTCCACCAAGGGCCACGAAATTCCCCCCCTCTTCCTCCATATATACAGCCCTTAGGGCACCGTTTAGACCTTGGGTTTTGTTTAGATTAAAAGTTCGCCATAGCTGCAACTTCGCGTACTTCGATTGTGTTCAACGACCAAACAAAGGCGTCACAGAACCCCACCTTGATCAATAAAGCTTTCATCTTATATTCGCAATATCCGGATTGCAATCTCAGTTTCTTGCTTGTTCTTCGTTTGCTCGCAGGAAACAGGCCCTCGTGGCCAGGTTGATCGTGCTCCGGCGTGGTCAATAACCCTCGGAAGTTGGTTTAGCGATTGCTAAGGCGCGACGTCTCGCACGTTCGTAGTCGGATCGTCAAGGTCGACTCCCACAGAAACGATAGCCACCATCTCATCGAAACATCGGGACACCTTTGCCTCTATCAAGTGGTATCAATTTTTCAGGTTGCTCGGTGAGATTTTTACAGTTTTTCGTAGATTAGATCGAGTCTGTTCTTCATACCTAAAGTCCACGAAAAAGCCACAAAAAAAAATTAGGGTTAGTTCATCATATCCGAACCAATCTGAGCCTTTGCATAATCTTTTTAGGGTTTTGCTTTGTTGAATTTGCGGTTGCATCGTCGTGTCTAGTTGCTGGTCTTAGCGTCTAGTCTTTTAGAGTTTCGAGTTCTTGTCATCAGTTGTCACGCCGCCACCGCACCATCATCATCGCCCCTGCCACCTACCATCACCGCTCCGAATCCGTATCCTTATACCACCACCAATCCGTGTCCATATACCACCACCGATCCATATCCATATACTACCACCGCTACCACCACCGCTGCCATATACCACCACCATATATCCACCACCAATCCGAGTTCTTCTCATATTAGGTTTGTTTTAGAGATCCATTTAGTTTCCGATTCGTGTTTCCTTGCCGGAGTAGGTTTCGGAAAAAAAATTCATTAAACTTGTTGGAGTATATGGCAGCGTGATGAGGACATCAATACCATTGTTACACCCACAGCCCCTGCTGCGATACATACTGGACCAATTACTAGAGCTCGCGCACGCCAATTGAATTATCAAGTACTTTCGTTTCTTGGTAACGATTCCAATGTTCATGAGAATATGATGCTGCCTAAATTGGATACATTTGTTTTGCTTACAAATGAAGGGCCTACCATGGACAAGAAAGATGAACCTTGGAGCAAGTTCAAGCATGGAGATGTTGGCATGCTAAGGGGAACAAGAACGGAGTTACAAGTGATGATTCCGGGACTTTGAAGCCACCCTAATGAGTGCATGAGGCCTTGGACGAAATATACAAGATGCCACTTCATAATATTCGTCCATAGGCTATTCTAGGTGCTGCGTCACCTTATTATTGGGCCAGGCCCATGTAATTTCGAAATACTTAAGTATAGGCTGTTTTAGAGTCCGTATGTGTGGGGAAACAAGAGTTAGGGTTGATTTGGACCCTCCACCAAGGGCCACGAAATTCCCCTCTTCCTCCATATATACAGCCCTTAGGGCACCGTTTAGACCTTGGGTTTTGTTTAGATTAAAAGTTCGCCATAGCTGCAACTTCGCGCATTTCGCTTGTGTTCAACGACTGCACAAAGGCGCCACAGTAACCCCACCTTGATCAATAAAGCTTTCATCTTATATTCGCAATATCCGGATTGCAATCTCAGTTTCTTGCTTGTTCTTCGCTTGCTCGCAGGAAACAGGCCCTCGTGGTCAGGTTGATCGTGCTCCGGCGTGGTCAATAACCCTCGGAAGTTGGTTTAGCGATTGCTAAGGCCCGACGTCTCGCACGTTCGTAGTCGGATCGTCAAGATCGACTCCCACAGAAACGATAGCCACCATCTCATCGAAACATCGGGACACCTTTGCCTCTATCAAGTGGTATCAGATTTTCAGGTTGCTCGGTGAGATTTTTACAGTTTTTTGTAGATTAGATCGAGTCTGTTCTTCATACCTAAAGTCCACGAAAAAGCCACAAAAAAAATTTAGGGTTAGTTCATCATATCCGAACCAATCTGAGCCTTTGCATAATCTTTTTAGGGTTTTGCTTTGTTGAATTTGCGGTTGCATCGTCGTGTCTAGTTGCTGGTCTTAGCGTCTAGTCTTTTAGAGTTTCGAGTCCTGGTCATCAGTTGTCACGCCGCCACCGCACCATCATCATCGCCCCTGCCACCTACCATCACCGCTCCGAATCCGTATCCTTATACCACCACCAATCCGTGTCCATATACCACCACCGATCCATATCCATATACTACCACCGCTACCACCACCGCTGCCATATACCACCACCATATATCCACCACCAATCCGAGTTCTTCTCATATTAGGTTTGTTTTTGAGATCCATTTAGTTTCCGATTCGTGTTTCCTTGCCGGAGTAGGTTTCGGAAAAAAAAAGTTCATTAAACTTGTTGGAGTATATGGCAGCGTGATGAGGACATCAATACCATTGTTACACCCACAGCCCCTGCTGCGATACATACTGGACCAATTACTAGAGCTCGCGCACGCCAATTGAATTATCAAGTACTTTCGTTTCTTGGTAACGATTCCAATGTTCATGAGAATATGATGCTGCCTAAATTGGATACATTTGTTTTGCTTACAAATGAAGGGCCTACCATGGACAAGAAAGATGAACCTTGGAGCAAGTTCAAGCATGGAGATGTTGGCATGCGCAAGGGGAACAAGAACGGAGTTACAAGTGATGATTCCAGGACTTTGAAGCCACCCTAATGAGTGCATGAGGCCTTGGACGAAATATACAAGATGCCACTTCATAATATTCGTCCATAGGCTATTCTAGGTGCTGCGTCACCTTATTATTGGGCCAGGCCCATGTAATTTCGAAATACTTAAGTATAGGCTGTTTTAGAGTCCGTATGTGTGGGGAAACAAGAGTTAGGGTTGATTTGGACCCTCCACCAAGGGCCACGAAATTCCCCCTCTTCCTCCATATATACAGCCCTTAGGGCACCGCTTAGACCTTGGGTTTTGTTTAGATTAAAAGTTCGCCATAGCTGCAACTTCGCGCATTTCGTTTGTGTTCAACGACTGCACAAAGGCGTCACAGAACCCCACCTTGATCAATAAAGCTTTCATCTTATATTCGCAATATCCGGATTGCAATCTCAGTTTCTTGCTTGTTCTTCGCTTGCTCGCAGGAAACAGCCCTCGTGGTCGTTGATTGTGCTCGGCGTGGTCAATAACCCTCGGAAGTTGGTTTAGCGATTGCTAAGCGCGCGACGTCTCGACGTTCAGAGTCGGATCGTCAAGGTCGACTCCCACGTAAACGATAGCCACCATCTCATCGAAACATCGGGACACCTTTGCCTCTATCAAGTGGTATCAGATTTTCAGGTTGCTCGGTGAGATTTTTACAGTTTTTCGAGATTAGATCGAGTCTGTTCTTCATACCTAAAGTCCACGAAAAAGCCACAAAAAATTTAGGGTTAGTTCATCATATCCGAACCAATCGAGCCTTTGCATAATCTTTTTAGGGTTTTGCTTTGTTGAATTTGCGGTTGCATCGTCGTGTCTAGTTGCTGGTCTTAGCGTCTAGTCTTTTAGAGTTTCGAGTTCGGTCATCGGTTGTCACGCCGCCACCGCACCATCATCATCGCCTCGCCACCTACCATCACCGCTCGAATCCGTATCCTTATACCACCACCAATCCGTGTCCATATACCACCACCGATCCATATCCATATACTACCACCGCTACCACCACCGCTGCCATATACCACCACCATATATCCACCACCAATCCGAAGTTCTTCTCATATTAGGTTTGTTTTGAGATCCATTTAGTTTCCGATTCGTGTTTCCTTGCGGAGTAGGTTTGGAAAAAAATTCATTAAACTTGTTGGAGTATATGGCAGCGTGATGAGGACATCAATACCATTGTTACACCCACAGCCCCTGCTGCGATACATACTGGACCAATTACTAGAGCTCGCGCACGCCAATTGAATTATCAAGTACTTTCTTTTCTTGGTAACGATTCCAATGTTCATGAGAATATGATGCTGCCTAAATTGGATACATTTGTTTTGCTTACAAATGAAGGGCCTACCATGGACAAGAAAGATGAACCTTGGAGCAAGTTCAAGCATGGAGATGTTGTCATGCGCAAGGGGAACAAGAACGGAGTTACAAGTGATGATTCCAGGACTTTGAAGCCACCCTAATGAGTGCATGAGGCCTTGGACGAAATATACAAGATGCCACTTCATAATATTCGTCCATAGGCTATTCTAGGTGCTCGTCACCTTATTATTGGGCCAGGCCCATGTAATTTCGAAATACTTAAGTATAGGCTGTTTTAGAGTCCGATGTGTGGGGAAACAAGAGTTAGGGTTGATTTGGACCCCTCCACCAAGGGCCACGAAATTCCCCCTCTTCCTCCATATATACAGCCCTTAGGGCACCGTTTAGACCTTGGGTTTTGTTTAGATTAAAAGTTCGCCATAGCTGCAACTTCGCGCATTTCGCTTGTGTTCAACGACTGCACAAAGCGCCACAGAACCCCACCTTGATCAATAAAGCTTTCATCTTATATTCGCAATATCCGGATTGCAATCTCAGTTTCTTGCTTGTTCTTCGCTTGCTCGCAGGAAACAGCCCTCGTGGTCGTTGATCGTGCTCGGCGTGGTCAATAACCCTCGGAAGTTGGTTTAGCGATTAAGGCGCGACGCCTCTCGACGTTCAGAGTCGGATCGTCAAGGTCGACTCCCACGTAAACGATAGCCACCATCTCATTGAAACATCGGGACACCTTTGCCTCTATCAAGTGGTATCAGATTTTCAGGTTGCTCGGTGAGATTTTTACAGTTTTTTCGAGATTAGATCGAGTCTGTTCTTCATACCTAAAGTCCACGAAAAAGCCACAAAAAAATTTAGGGTTAGTTCATCATATCCGAACCAATCTGAGCCTTTGCATAATCTTTTTAGGGTTTTGCTTTGTTGAATTTGCGGTTGCATCGTCGTGTCTAGTTGCTGGTCTTAGCGTCTAGTCTTTTAGAGTTTGAGTTCGGTCATCGGTTGTCACGCCGCCACCGCACCATCATCATCGCCTCGCCACCTACCATCACCGCTCGAATCCGTATCCTTATACCACCACCAATCCGTGTCCATATACCACCACCGATCCATATCCATATACTACCACCGCTACCACCACCGCTGCCATATACCACCACCATATATCCACCACCAATCCGAAGTTCTTCTCATATTAGGTTTGTTTTGAGATCCATTTAGTTTCCGATTCGTGTTTCCTTGCGGAGTAGGTTTGGAAAAAAAATTCATTAAACTTGTTGGAGTATATGGCAGCGTGATGAGGACATCAATACCATTGTTACACCCACAGCCCTCGCTGCGATACATCTTGGACCAATTACTAGAGCTCACAAGACGCCAATTGAATTATCAAGTACTTTCGTTTCTTGGTAACGATTCCAATGTTCATGAGAATATGATGCTGCCTAAATTGGATACATTTGTTTTGCTTACAAATGAAGGGCCTACCATGGACAAGAAAGATGAACCTTGGAGCAAGTTCAAGCATGGAGATGTTGGCATGCTAAGGGGAACAAGAACGGAGTTACAAGTGATGATTCCAGGACTTTGAAGCCACCCTAATGAGTGCATGAGGCCTTGGACGAAATATACAAGATGCCACTTCATAATATTCGTCCATAGGCTATTCTAGGTGCTGTGTCACATTATTATTGGGCCAGGCCCATGTAATTTCGAAATACTTAAGTATAGGCTGTTTTAGAGTCCGTATGTGTGGGGAAACAAGAGTTAGGGTTGATTTGGACCCTCCACCAAGGGCCACGAAATTCCCCCTCTTCCTCCATATATACAGCCCTTAGGGCACCGTTTAGACCTTGGGTTTTGTTTAGATTAAAAGTTCGCCATAGCTGCAACTTCGCGATTTCGCTTGTGTTCAACGACTGCATAAAGGCGCCACAGAACCCCACCTTGATCAATAAAGCTTTCATCTTATATTCGCAATATCCGGATTGCAATCTCAGTTTCTTGCTTGTTCTTCGCTTGCTCGCAGGAAACAGGCCCTCGTGGTCGTTGATCGTGCTCCGCGTGGTCAATAACCCTCGGAAGTTGGTTTAGCGATTGCTAAGGCGCGACGCTCTCGACGTCAGTAGTTGGATCGCCAAGGTCGACTCCCACGTAAACGATAGCCACCATCTCATCGAAACATCGGGACACCTTTGCCTCTATCAAGTGGTATCAGATTTTCAGGTTGCTCGGTGAGATTTTTACAGTTTTTCGTAGATTAGATCGAGTCTGTTCTTCATACCTAAAGTCCACGAAAAAGCCACAAAAAATTTAGGGTTAGTTCATCATATCCGAACCAATCTGAGCCTTTGCATAATCTTTTTAGGGTTTTGCTTTGTTGAATTTGCGGTTGCATCGTCGTGTCTAGTTGCTGGTCTTAGCGTCTAGTCTTTTAGAGTTTCGAGTTCTGGTCATCAGTTGTCACGCCGCCACCGCACCATCATCATCGCCCCTGCCACCTACCATCACCGCTCCGAATCCGTATCCATATACCACCACCAATCCGTGTCCATATACCACCACCGATCCATATCCATATACTACCACCACTACCACCACCGCTGCCATATACCACCACCATATATCCACCACCAATCCGAGTTCTTCTCATATTAGGTTTGTTTTTTAGATCCATTTAGTTTCCGATTCGTGTTTCCTTGCCGGAGTAGGTTTCGAAATAAAAAAGTCTGGAAACCACCCTCCGTTTAGGCCCAAAATTTTCCAAAACGCACTTGTCAAAAAAAATTTGGCTATCCTATTTTAGGTGTTTATAAGCGTATTGAGACGATCGCCGTTATAGAAAGTTTTTTTGACCCGCTTCAGTTTTTGGGTCCGATCAAAAAAAAAAATTGGTCAAAAAAATTTCGTGCCCATCCTGTCAGTTTGACCTAGGAAGAGTTTTGAGACACTCGCCATTATAGTGATTTTTCGCAAAAAAAAAAGAGCAGCGCAGAAAAAAAAGTAGCGCAAAAAAAAAGAGCGAAAAAAAAAATTCCAGAGTGTGCTTTTCCCTTGTTTACGGGCAGCGCCGTGATTTTGTTAGTGTTCTAGGCTCGCGTCTCTAGCACGGTCTAGCCTAGGACCAGACAAGATCTCGTCGTTGAGCGCTTATTCAACTTTGCATCTCTGAATTGATTATTCTGACCCTTTTGCTACCATCTTATAAGCCTTCCCAGCTCCACATACATCTACATCGTATGCTTGACTCTCCCCGTAATCGCTCTATCCAAGCTTTGAGAGTTTTGACTACATCGGTTGCCGATCACCTTTCTTCTTTGGGTAAGAACTGGTAAGAATTTGAGATTTGCTTGACGGATTTGTGATCGTCCACCACACCACCACCACCACTTCCTAGTAGTCCGTCAATCATATTCTTGTGTGTTTCTATTGCTGCTAACCATGGCAGGATCACAAGTCGACGGATCGATCGGGAGAACATGACAAACAAAGCGCTACATGATAAGTTTCAACAAATGATGAGTGGGCAGGTGGAAGATGTGCTAAATAGATTTGAAGAGGCCATGGAGAAGATAGATGGCATTGAGAAGGCGTTCAAACAAAGCTCGATAACAAGTTTAATGAATTGCTCATGCGTCTACCACCACCACCACCGCGGCACCTAACGCACCTCTACTACAACAACAAGGACTACCTCCACATCGTGAAACAGCCCTCCGCCGAGCTTCCGTGTCCCTCTTCACTGGCCAAGCTGCTGGTGCTGCTTGTTGATACTTCGTGGCTCCTGCTGCTGCGGTGGGGAGGATGATTATGTGAGAGATTACGAGGATGAGGTTGATCAACATCGAACTACGTGCAACCACCAGCACCACAACCACCAGGTCGTCCACATGCAAATAATGGCAATGTTCGTGCTCTCCCTTCAGTGCGAGATCATGACCATCTCCCTAAACTGAAATTGAATATTCCACCATTTGAGGGTAGATATGTTCCTGATATATATCTTACTTGGGAGTTAGAAACTGAACAACGATTTACATGTTTACAATATCCTGAGGAGAGACGTGTTCCTGCTGCTGTATGTGCTTTCACTAGCTTTGCATGTGTTTGGTGGTCTGAACATTGTAGATTATATCCTGTTCCAGCTACTTGGGCTGCTTTGAAAACTGCTATGCGTACTCGTTGGGTTCCACCATATTATCAACGTGAATTACTTCAAAAATTGCAGCGCTTAAGACAAGGAAAAAATTCGGTAGAAGAATATTATCAGGCTGGCTTGATTATATGTGGTATTGTTGAGGAGAATGAAGCTATGCTTGCACGTTTTCTGGGTGGATTAAATAGAGAGATTCAGACCATTCTAGACTACAAGGATTATAATAATATCACTCGATTATTCCATCTTGCTTGTAAAGCTGAACGTGAAGTGCAGGATCGATGTGCCTTGGCGCGGACTAACTTTTCTCGCAGGTCGACCTTCATCATGGACACCACGTGCATCATCTACTTCCACACGCTCTACTACACCGGCACCTCCGTCGGCTGCCACCTCCAACCGTGATACAAGAAAGCAGGCACAACCACCACTATCTCGCCAAGAGCACACTGCTTTGGGCCTACAGAGCTCTTCTTCTTCCATGGCGTCAACAGGCACACAAGTGATATTATTTGTCGTCGTTGTAAGGGAAGAGGACATTTTTGAGAGAATGCCAATCTCAGCGTGTGATGATTGCTACGAGGATGGTGGGTATGAGTCCGCTAGTGACTATGACGAAGAGACTTTGGCTCTTATTACACATGAAGAACACGGTGGAGATGATTCGGATCATGAGACGCAATACATGGCTGTCAAGATCGACAGGTATGAATGTTTAGTTGCTCAACGTGTTTTGAGTGTGCAGGTTACACAAGCTGAGCAAAATCAGAGGCATAACTTGTTCCATACAAAGGAGTTGTGAAGGAACGTTCTATTCAGCGCCATCATAGATGGAGGGAGCTGCAACAACTTGGCTAGCATGGATATGGTGGAGAAGCTTTCTCTCACCACAAGACCACATCCACATCCTTACTACATCCAATGGTTCAACAACAGCGGCAAGGTTAAGGTAACACGTCTGTTCGTGTGTATTTTAGTATCTCTACATATGCTGATTATGTTGATTGTGATGTGGTACCTATGCAAGCATGTTCCTTATTACTTGGTAGACCATGGCAATTTGATAAAATTCTGTACACCATGGTAGAAACAATCAGTATACTCTTGTTCACAAGGATAAAAATATTACTTTGCTTCCTATGACTCCTGATTCCATTTTGAAAGATGATATTAATAGAGCTAATAAAGCAAAACAGGAGAAAATAAGAGTGAAAATCAGATTGTGGCAAAAGAATTTGAGCAACAAATGAAGCCTAATAATAAACCATCTAATGTTGCTTCTGAAATTAAACTGAAAAGTGCATGTTTATTTGCCACCAAATCTGATATTGATGAGCTAGATTCTAGCAAATCTGTTTGCTATGCTTTTGTGTGCAAAGAGGCATTATTTTCATTCGAGGACGTGCCTTCCTCTTTGCCCCTGCTGTCACTAACATTTTGCAGAGTTCACGACGCCTTCCCACAAGACGTGCCACCGGATTACCACCTATTCGAGGGATTGAGCATCAAATTGACTTAACTCCGGTGCATCGCTACCCAACCGCGCACCATACCGTACCAATCCAGAGGAGACGAAGGAGATTATCGTCAAGCACAGGAGCTGCTCGACAAAGGTTATATACGCGAATCTCTTAGTCCTTGTGCTGTTCCTATTATACTAGTGCCTAAAAAGGATGGTACGTCGGCGTATGTGTGTTGATTGTAGAGGCATTAATAATATTACTATTCGTTATCGCCATCCTATTCCTAGGCTAGATGATATGCTTGATGAATTGAGTGGCTCTACAATATTCTCCAAAGTTGATTTATGAGTGGATACCATCAAATTCGTATGAAATTGGGAGATGAATGGAAAACGGCATTTAAAACTAAGTTTGGATTATATGAGTGGTTAGTCATGCCTTTTGGGTTAACTAATGCACCTAGTACTTTCATGAGATTAATGAACGAAGGTTTGCGTGCTTTCATTGGACGATTTGTGGTAGTTTACTTTGATGATATACTGATTTATAGCAAATCTTTGGAAGAACATTTGGAACATTTACGTGTTGTTTTTAATGCTCTACGTGATGCACGCTTGTTTGGTAACCTTGGGAAGTGCACCTTTGCACCGACCAAGTATCTTTTCTTGGCTATGTTGTTACTCCACAGGAATTGAAGTTGATAAAGCCAAGATTGAAGCTATTGAGAGTTGGCCGCAGCCCAAAACGGTCACACAAGTGAGGAGTTTTCTTGGACTCGCTGGTTTCTATAGGCGTTTGTGAGAGACTTTAGCACCATTGCTGCACCTCTCAATGAGCTTGTAAAGAAGGATGTGCCTTTTGTTTGGGGTACCGCATGGAAGAAGCCTTCACGATATTGAAAGATAAGTTGACACATGCTCCTTTACTCCAACTTCCCGACTTTAATAAGACTTTTGAGCTTGAATGTGATGCTAGTGGAATTGGATTAGGAGGTGTGTTATTACAAGATGGCAAACCTGTTGCATACTTTTCGAAAAATTGAGTGGGCCTAGTCTGAACTATTCTACTTATGACAAAGAATTATATGCTCTTGTTAGGACTTTAGAGACATGGCAACATTATTTATGGCCCAAAGAATTTGTTATACATTCTGATCATGAATCTTTGAAACATATTAAAAGTCAAGCTAAATTGAATCGTAGACATGCTAAATGGGTTGAATTCATTGAGACTTTCCCTTATGTCATTAAACACAAGAAGGGTAAAGAAAATGTTATTGCTGATGCTTTGTCTCGTCGCTATACTATGCTTTCACAACTTTACTTCAAAATATTTGGTTTGGAGACCATCAAAGATCAATATGTGCATGATGCTGATTTTAAAGATGTAATGCAGAATTGTAAATGATAGAGGCAAAGGTGTCCCGATGTTTCGATGAGATGGTGGCTATCGTTTCTGTGGGAGTCGACCTTGACGATCCGACTACGATCGTGCGAGACGTCGCGCCTTAGCAATCGCTAAACCAACTTCCGAGGGTTATTGACCACGCCGGAGCACGATCAACCTGACCACGAGGGCCTGTTTCCTGCGAGCAAACGAAGAACAAGCAAGAAACTGAGATTGCAATCTGGATATTGCGAATATAAGATGAAAGCTTTATTGATCAAGGTGGGGTTCTGTGGACGCTTTGTCCGGTCGTTGAACACAAACGGCACGCGAAGTTGCAGCTATGGCGAACTTTTAATCTAAACAAAACCCAAGGTCTAAACGGTGCCCTAAGGGCTGTATATATGGAGGAAGAGGGGGAATTTCGTGGCCCTTGGTGGAGGGGTCCAAATCAACCCTAACTCTTGTTTCCCCACACATACGGACTCTAAAACAGCCTATACTTAAGTATTTCGAAATTACATGGGCCTGGCCCAATAATAAGGTGACGCAGCACCTAGAATAGCCTCGGGACGACATTTATGAAGTAGCATCTTGTATATTTCGTCCAAGGCTTCATGCACCCATTATGGTGGCTTCAAAGTCCTGAAATCATCACTTGTAACTCCGTTTTGTTCCCCTTGCATGGCATTATCTCCATGCTTGTTCTTGCTCCAATGTCCATCCTTCTCCAAGCTAGGGCCTTCATTTGTAAGCAAAACAAATGTATCCAATTGAGGCAGCATCATATTCTCATGAACATTAGAATCATTACCAAGAAACGAAAGTACCTGATAATTTAATTGGCGTGCGCGAGCTCTAGTAATTGGTCCAGTATATGTAGCAGTAGGGGCTGTGGGTGTAACAATGGTATTGATGTCCTCATCAGTAAAGAAGGAAGAACATGGAACAAGTTCGTTATTAATGATGGTTTTGTGTTCCGTGCTAACAAGCTATGCATTCCTGCTAGCTCTGTTCGTCTTTTGTTGTTGCAGGAGGCGCATGGAGGAGGATTAATGGGACACTTTGGCGTCAAGAAGACGGAGGATACACTTGCTACACATTTCTTTTGGCCAAAGATGAGACGGGATGTTGAGCGTTTTGTTGCTCGCTGCACTACATGTCAAAAAGCTAAGTCACGACTCAATCCTCATGGTTTATATATGCCTTTGCCCGTGCCTAGTTTTCCTTGGGAGGATATATCTATGGACTTTGTTTTAGGTTTACCTCGAACAAAGAAGGTGATGTAGGGTAGAACCCTAGGTTGACGATCTTTCACGCTTGGAGAAAATCCCTACGAGGAACACGAAGAACGAGCGGAAGAACACGAGGAAAAACACGGGGAGAACGAGAGAGAGATCACTCGACCGACAAGAAAACGATCACACAAGTGCTAGATTATCAAACGCATAGAGTGGCACAAGATTCAAGGACAACAAAGGGTAGGATACAAGGGTAGCCGTTCTTCTCCGAGAGGAGGTCTTGAGGGGTCCACCCTAGGAGGGGGTCTTGAATCCGCTTGGGGGATCTTCTCCATAGAGGTCCTGATCTCAAGGAGAAGTAGCCAAGTGGATGAGCAAAGGCTCTCACACCAAATATGAGCAAATCCAAAGCTAACCCTAGAAAGGATGAGGGAAGGTCTATTTATCGTCTAGGACCTCCAAGGGGTAAGTTAGCGAACGAGTACATGGGCCTCGGCCAAACGCTGCACGCAGCAGGGCGGTAGTACTGTTGCTTCATGGCGGTAGTACCGCTTTCAGTGGTAGTACCGCTTTGTGGCGGTAGTACCGCTTTCAATGTAGTACCGCTTATCTTGAGCGGTAGTACGCCCGACGCCTGCTCGATTCTGGAGTGTGTCGGGTTTTGGAAGTAGGCGGATGGAGAGCGGTAGTACCGCTTGGCTCCCAGCGGTAGTACCGCTTGGCTTGAGCGGTAGTACCCGCCCCCTGGACTCGCAGTTCTTCCTCTTGCTCTTGGTGTCCATCTTGAGCTGTAGCTTCTCCTAGGTTGGTTCCTTGGTACCTAAGCATGCACAACATTCCGGATTGAGGTAGTAGCCATGTCTCGAGAGGGTCATATGATATTTCACTAAGGAGAGAAGTCACCTCGGTCTCGAGAGCTCGAGCTCGTGCTCTCGTCATGGGTCCTTTGGAGCTTGGTGAGGCGACGGAAGGTCCATGGGGATGATCAAGGATGCTCCGCATCATCTCCCCCCTTGGGAGAGATCCGACCTCGGATCAAAAGCTTCATCTCCATGGAAAGTTGCGAGGTCCTTGACGTTGAAGATGTCGCTCACGTTGTACTTGTCTCGAGGTATGTCGATCTTGTAAGCGTTGTCGTTGAAGCGTGCTAGTACCTTGAAAGGTCCATCGGCTCGAGGGAGAAGTTTGACTTGCGTTCTTTGGGGAAGCGGTCCTTGCGAAGGTGTAGCCATACTAGATCACCAATGTTGAAGACGATGGGTTGCTTGTTGGCGTTGAGCTTGTTTGCTTGGCGTTGTACTTGGCGCCGATGGTGTGCCTTGTATCTTCGTGCATCTTCTTGATGTATCTTGCTCGCTCACTTGCATCCATGTTGGTGCGCTCTTGGAGAGGAAGTGGTAGAATGTCCAATGGGGACAACGGGTTGAAACCGTAGACAACCTCAAGGGGATTTGCGGTAGTTGAATGTCTTGCACGATTGTAGGCGTATTTCGGCGATGGGTAGACATGCTTCCCACTCCTTGATGTTCTTCTTGATCAAGACACAAGTAGAGTGGATAGTGTGCGGTTCGTCACCTCCGTTTGGCCGTCGGTTTGAGGATGGTATGCCGAGGAGAACAAGAGCTTGATTCGAGCTTGGCACATAGGGTCTTCCAAAAGTAACTCAAGAACTTGACGTCACGATCGGAGACGATTGTCTTTGGTACGCCATGGAGTCGCAAGATTTCCTACAAAAGAGATTTGCAACATGTGAAGCATCGTCTATCTTGTTGCAAGGAATGAAATGTGCCATTTTAGAAAATCTATCCACAACAACAAAGACGGAATCCTTGCCATTTTGAGTCCTAGGCAAACCAAGTACAAAATCCATACTAATGTCTTCCCATGGTTGATATGGAATAGGAAGAGGCATGTAAAGACCATGAGATTGAGCTTTAGACTTAGCTTTGCGACATGTGTAGCATCGGTTGGTGAAGCGTGAGACGTCATGAACATCTTGGGCCAAAAGTAGTTGTTGGAGAGTGCGGCGAATGTCTTGTCGCGTCCAAAGTGTCCCATGAGGCCGCCTCCATGAGCCTCTTGCAAAAGGAGCAAATGAAGAGAAGACTCGGGAATGCAAAGTTTGTTAGCTCTCATAAGGTAACCATCCTTGATGTAATATTGTTCCCAAGGCGTATCGTCAAACACTTAGCATAAGGAGAAGCAAAAGATGGATCATGCTCATACAAGTCTTTTATATGCTCAAAACCAATAACATTCAACTCAAGTTGAGTGACAAGCATGTTTATGCGTGAAAGCGCTTCGGCAACTACATTTTCGTTACCCTTAATGTACTTGATCACATAAGGAAAAGATTCAATGAATTCACTCCATTTGGCATGACGCTTGTTCAATTTAGTTTGACCTTTGAGGTACTTAAGCGTTTCATGATCGGTATGGATGACAAACTCATGCGGTCTAAGGTAATGTTCCCAAACATGTAGCACACGCACTAAAGCATACAATTCTTTGTCATAGATGGGGTAATTAAGTTGAGCACCGGAGAGTTTTTCACTAAAATAAGCAATGGCTCGTTTTTCTTGCATTAAAACTCCGCCAATTCCGGTACCACTTGCATCACAATGAACCTCAAAAGTTTTGTCAAAATTGGGCAAAGCAAGAATCGGAGCATGAGTAAGCAAAGACTTGAGCTCATCAAAAGCGGTTGATTGCAAAGTTCCCCAAACAAAGGGAGTATTCTTCTTGCTCAAAGCATGCAAAGGAGCGGCAATTGTGCTAAAATCTTTCACAAAGCGACGATAGAAACCCGCAAGACCAAGAAAACTTCGCACTTGTTGCAAATTGGTGGGTTGGGGCCAAGTTTTGATTGCTTCAATTTTAGATTCATCAACATGGACACCCTTTGAAGAAACAACAAAACCCAAGAAAACCACTTTGTCGACTCCAAAAGTGCATTTTTTCAAATTTGCATAAAGGCTTTCCTTGCGAAGAGTTTGCAACACAGATTTTACATGGTTGAAGTGCTCTTTCATGGTTTTGCTAAACACAAGAATATCATCAAAGTAAACCACAACAAAGACTCCAATATAAGGATGAAGCACATGATGCATAAGACGCACAAAAGTACCGGGAGCTTCCGAAAGACCCATAGGCATCACTAACCACTCATATAAACCAAATTTGGTTTTGAAAGCAGTTTTCCATTCATCACCCTCTTGTATGCGATTTGATAATAGCCACTTTTAAGATCAATTTTGAGAAAAGTTGGCTCCACTAAGTTCATCAAGCATGTCATCTAAGCGAGGAATGGGATGCCTATATCGAACGGTAATAGCATTGATAGGTCTACAATCGAACACAAGCGGAAACTTCCATCGGGCTTAGGCACAAGAATAACGGAACGGCACAAGGGCTTAGGCTTTCACGTACATGACCGTTGTCGATGAGTTGTTGTACTTGCCGCTGAATCTCCTTGGTTTCTTCCGGATTGACTCGGTATGGAGCTTTGTTTGGTAGCGGCGCTCGGGGATGAGGTCGATTCGATGCTCAATGCCTCAAGAGGAGGTAGACCCGAGGTAGCTCATCGGGAAAACATCTTGAAATTCCTGCAAAGAGATTGAAACACCAAAGGTAGCTCGTGAATGGTGTTAGTTTTGTTTCTCCATCCTTGCACACAAGGACAAAGTGCATCACACTCGATGGGTGCTCACACACTTCTCTCATCTCACTTTTGGTGGCAAATAGAATGAGGTTTTTCTCTAGGCTAAGAGTCTCTCAAATTTGGCTTGTGGCTCTCACTAACTTTTGGGTGGATCACTTTCTCACTCTTTTCTCTATGATGTGTGGCTTGCTTGTCGGCTATCACTTGACTAGGAGACATAGGTCGAGCACATACTCCTTCCCTTTCATCTTGAAGCTATAGTGATTTGTTCGCCCATTGTGGATGACACCACGGTCGAATTGCCATGGTCGACCAAGAAGGAGGTGGCAAGCGGTCATTGGGACCACATCACACTCCAAAGTGTCTTCATAAGCACCAATTTTGAAGGAGACTTGGACCGTATGCTCGATTCAGATAGTGCCGAGTCACTTAGCCATTGAACCTTGTAGGGTGTGGGTGCTTCCTCTTGACCAATTGTAGCTTGGAGCATAGTTCTTCACTTGCCAAGTTGTGGCAACTACCTCCATCGATGATGACCTTGATGGACCGTCCATTGATGCGGCTTTTGTGTGGAAGATGTGGCATCGTTGGTCTTCTTCTTGTTGATGTTGAAGAGTCAAGACCTTGGAGACAACGAGGCGGGCTCGAATCCTCATCACAAAAGACTTGATCATCTTCATCTTCATTCACTTGCCAGTGCATGGCCACTTGCTCAAGGGCTTCCATTTCCTCTTCACTCATAGAGTCATATGTGCCATCGTCGTTGAGGATCATGGTGCGCTTGTTGGTGCATTCAGATGACTTGTGGCCTCGGCCGCCGCAAGTGAAACACTTGAAGGAGCTTGTCTTGATGGTCTCATCGGTCGGAGTAGAGGATGAAGCACGCGGCTTGAGGTTGCTTGTAGTAGGAGGAGGACGACTTGAACTTGTTGATGTCTTCTTGTAACTTGACTTGTCGTCGTTTCTTGAGGGAAGCTTGGTTGATGTAGATGTTGGAGGAGTCGTTGAAGCTTGATTGTTGGGGAAGCCGTAGGTCTTGGATGAGTACTTGGCATATTTGAAGTCATCTTGCACTTGGCGTCCCGCCTTTGTAGCTTGATGCACGAGCTCAATGAGGGTTGAGTACGGTTGGAAGTCGGCGATCTTCTTGATGGGATGATTGAGTCCATTCAAGAAACGTGCCATAGTTTGCTCATCGTCTTCCTTGACATTGGCTCGAATCATGGCTATCTCCATCTCCTTGTAGTATTCTTCAACGCTCTTTGTTCCTTGCTTGAGTAGTTGGAGTTTCTTGAAGAGGTCGCGATTGTAGTAGGTTGGCACAAAACGTGCTCGCATGACATCCTTCATTTGAGCCCAAGTGGTGATTGGGGGTTCACCTCTTGCTTGTCGTCGCTCAATGATTTGTTCCCACCATATGAGCACATAATCTTGGAACTCAAGTGATGCCATAGCGATTTTCTTTGCTTCATCGTAGTTGTGCAAGCGGAAGATTTTGTCAACCTTCAATGCCCATGAGAGGTAGTCTTCGGGGTCATTGCTTCCATTGAACTTGGGCATGGTGAATTTTAGCTTGCCGTAGCGTTGCTCTTCATTGTGTTGTTGGCGATGTTGATGATGACGTCCTTGACGTGGAATGTACTCGTCTTCATGTTGCTCTTGGCGCGGAGGAAGACCATGATCAACTTGCTCTTGTTGAACTTGATGTTGAGGTGGAGCTTGACGAGCTTGTGGAGGAGCTTGAGGAACTTGACGTTGTACATGAGGTTGGTAGTTCCTCTCTTGGATTTCTTCTCGAAGGGCTTCCTCTTGATTGCGCCGTTCGCGATTGCGGTTGGCGAAGGCTCGACTTGATTCTTGAAGGGCACGTTGCGCCTCAAGAGCTTGCGCTTCACGTTGTTGTTGTTGTTGAAGACGTTGAGCCTTGGCGCCTTGTTAAATCTTGGTGACGACGAGCTCTTTCTTCCTCTTGTTGGCGACGAAGACGTTGTCGTTCTTGGGCTTGAGCAAAAGCCTCTTGGTTTGATTGAGGACGAGGAACTTGATCATCAACTTGCTCTTGTGAATGCTTGTCATGTAGCGGGTTGCGAGATGCATGACGGTCTTGGCGCGCGGCTCGTCGAAGAGTGTTCGATGACGGTGTACTTGAGTCGTAGAAGGTGTCGTCGGAATGTCGACTCGAGCGGCTCCGTCTTGATGAAGAAGAAGTGGAATGATGCCGTGTTCTCATCAACGCGCGTGGATCTCGTCCATTCTTGCATCATTCTCTTCCTTGTGAGCCTCGAACTTGTTGTCGAAGTAGTCTCTTGTACGTTGCTCGGAGAGTCGCAAGTCGGTGGCGAGGTTGTCGATCGCGATCGCTCATTGCTTGTTGTTCTTGGTGCAACGCTTCGTTGTGCACCAAAGAGGTGGCTCTTGGTGACGACGAGGACATGTCGTTGTCTTGCTCGATGAAGAGTGGGTTGGTAGAAGAACTTGGCCTATCCATCATTCCAAACAAGATGTGAGTGGTAGAACGGAAAAGAACTTATACCAATGTACCTTTGACCGATGTTGAAAATGAATCAAGTTCACTCAAATGCGGACAATGAAATAGCACTCTTGGTACCGATTCTTGTCGGTTCTCACACCTACACAAATAAAAGCTTATGGTGGAGCTCGGTTAGGATGGTGGCACGAAATTTGATGCGATTGTAAGTGAGACTCAATAAAGTTGAAAAGATTCGCAAATTCGCAAATGTAACAAGTAGACCAAGCAAGTAGTGGGACACGAAACACACACATAAATAGATAAGTGGGATTGTGCAAACCAAAAGTGAGCCAAAATGTGGAAACCACGAGAATGCTCTTGTTGCACAATACTAGAGAGACGCTAGCACGATTGCACAATAGGCGGATACGCGAACTTGTGCACAACCTATTCGGAAAAATGCAACGATCTCTATCCCAAGTATGCTATATGTATGATATTTCGGTGCTATGATCCAAGATGATCGGATATGACAATCTTAATGTTGTATGATGCTATGGTTCTTGCTTATAAGCTCTTTGCTTATCCTTCCTCTTTGCTTAAAAGCTTGGGTGGCTCTTTCACTTTTGAGCTCTTTTCTTATGCAAACTTCACGAACCAAGATAGCAATTGTGTATGCTATGACAACATTGTGACACACAAGTTGATCTCAAGATATGCACCACTATGGTATGCTATGTATGCTATGGAGTATGATCACTAAGGTGCACAAGTCACGTTGCCGGCAATACTCAATGGCTAGTCTCGATGGGTAAGCAACGCAAAAGTAAGGCTATGTGGTTATCAATGCAATTGCGAGAGATGACAAAGATGTCGTCGAGGTTACCGTCCTTGATGATGATGAGTCCTTGCCGAAGATGAGCGGTGGTGATGTTGACGTCGAACCGCACCTATATAGCGAAACACAATAGGACACGGAACCACAACCCAAATTCTCAAAGACCAAAACGAAAATGTGGTAGCGGAAAGTGGAGGTGGTATAGCGGATGATGTGGTTTAAGCCCTAGGCAAAGATGCCGATGTTCGGAAAATTTGATGGTGTCAAAAGGTGGTGAAACCAAGGTGAGGACTTGCACGTCGATAGCTTCAAACGAGCCAAAGAACACTCAAATCGGAGTTCGGAGTTAAAAGTTATGATGAAAATGGTGAAAGTTGGAAGGCTGAAACCGCCAGGTCGGTAGTCTTCTTTGGGAGGGCGGTAGTACCGCTCGTGTCGGGATTTTTCGACTATTTCGCTGAGCGGGGCTGGCGGTAGTGCCGTACTCAGCGGTAGTACCGCTAGGAGGCGGTAGTACCGCTCGTGTCGGGATTTTCTCGATTTCTCGAATCGTTCTTGCGATTTTGGGGCGGAAATGGGTGATTTCGGGGTCAAAATTCGATGGATTTTGTGGATGGAAAGAGGTGAAACTTGGGGAGATGCTAGATCGACTCGAAACCAAGCAAATCCACGGATCAAAATCAACAAAATTTCATCACACTAACAAATCACAAAAAATTTTGGGGCTATTTTTGTGGGGAATTTTCGGAATTAGGACAAAAACAACAAAATCAAGCTAGAAAAAGAGGGGTAGGGGCTCCAATAACGTGATCAACGTGGCTCATGATACCATGATGATGTAGGGTAGAACCCTAGGTTGACGATCTTTCACGCTTGGAGAGAATCCCTACGAGGAACACGAAGAACGAGCGGAAGAACACGAGGAAAAACACGGGGAGAACGAGAGAGAGATCACTCAACCGACAAGAAAACGATCACACAAGTGCTAGATTATCAAACGCATAGAGTGGCACAAGATTCAAGGACAACAAAGGGTAGGATACAAGGGTAGCCGTTCTTCTCCGAGAGGAGGTCTTGAGGAGTCCACCCTAGGAGGGGGTCTTGAATCCGCTTGGGGGATCTTCTCCGTAGAGGTCCTGATCTCGAAGGAGAAGTAGCCAAGTGGATGAGCAAAGGCTCTCACACCGAAATATGAGCAAATCCAAAGCTAACCCTAGAAAGGATGAGGGGAAGGTCTATTTATCGTCTAGGACCTCCAAGGGGTAAGTTGGGGCGAAACGAGTACATGGGCCTCGGCCCAAACGCTGACGCAGCAGGCGGTAGTACTGTTGCTTCATGGCGGTAGTACCGCTTTCGATGGTAGTACCGCTTTGGGCGGTAGTACCGCTTATCTTGAATGATAGTACCGCGCCCGACGCCTGCTCGATTCTGGAGTGTGTCGGGTTTTGCGGAAGTAGGCGGATGGAGAGCGGTAGTACCGCTTGGCTCCCAATGTAGTACCGCTTGGCTTGAGCGGTAGTACCGCTCCCCCGGACTCTGCAGTTCTTCCTCTTGCTCTTGGTGTCCATCTTGAGCTGTAGCTTCTCCTAGGTTGGTTCCTTGGTACCTAAGCATGCACAACATTCCGGATTGAGGTAGTAGCCATGTCTCGAGAGGGTCATATGATATTTCACTAAGGAGAGAAGTCACCTCGGTCTCGAGAGCTCGAGCTCGTGCTCTCGTCATGGGTCCTTTTGGAGCTTGGTGAGGCGACGGAAGGTCCATGGGGATGATCGAAGGATGCTCCGCATCAGAAGGGGAGGGATAGCATATTTGTTGTCGTGGATAGATTCTCGAAAATGGCACACTTTATACCATGTCATAAAAGCGATGATGCTGTTAATGTTGCTGATTTGTTCTTTCGTGAAATTATTCGCTTGCATGGTGTGCCAAATACTATTGTTTCAGATCGTGATACTAAATTTCTTAGCCACTTTTGGAGATGTTTATGGGCTAAGTTGGGGACTAAACTGCTTTTTAGTACTACTTGTCACCCCCAAACTGATGGACAAACTGAAGTAGTCAATAGAACATTGTCTACTATGCTTAGGGCTGTTTTGAAGAATAATAAGAAAATGTGGGAAGAATGCTTGCCTCATATTGAATTTGCTTATAATCGTTCATTGCATTCTACTACTAAGATGTGCCCTTTTGAAATTGTGTATGGCTTCCTACCTCGTGCACCTATTGATTTGTTGCCTCTTCCATCTTCGGAGAAGGTTAATTTTGATGCTAAAGAACGTGCTGAATTGATTTTCAAAATGCATGAGTTAACTAAGGAAAACATTGAGCGTATGAATGCTAAATATAAACTTGTTGGAGATAAGGGTAGAAAACATGTTGTCTTTGCACCTGGAGATTTTGTTTGGTTACATTTGCGTAAGGATAGGTTTCCTAATTTATGCAAATCAAAGCTAATGCCACGTCTTGATGGTCCATTTAAGGTGTTAGAGAAATAAATGATAATGCATATAAACTTGAGCTGCCTGCAGATTTTGGGGTTAGTCCCACTTTTAACATTGCAGATTTGAAGCCTTATTTGGGTGAGGAAGATGAGCTTCGTCGAGGGCGACTTCATTTCAAGAAGGGAGGATGATGAGGACATCAATACCATTGTTACACCCACAGCCCCTGCTGCGATACATCTTGGACCAATTACTAGAGCTCGCGACGCCAATTGAATTATCGGTACTTTCGTTTCTTGGTAACGATTCCAATGTTCATGAGAATATGATGCTGCCTAAATTGGATACATTTGTTTTGCTTACAAATGAAGGGCCTACCATGGACAAGAAAGATGAACCTTGGAGCAAGTTCAAGCATGGAGATGTTGGCATGCTAAGGGAACAAGAACGGAGTTACAAGTGATGATTCAGGACTTTGAAGCCACCCTAATGAGTGCATGAGGCCTTGGACGAAATATACAAGATGCCACTTCATAATATTCGTCCATAGGCTATTCTAGGTGCTGCGTCACCTTATTATTGGGCCAGGCCCATGTAATTTCGAAATACTTAAGTATAGGCTGTTTTTAGAGTCCGTATGTGTGGGGAAACAAGAGTTAGGGTTGATTTCGGACCCCTCCACCAAGGGCCACGAAATTCCCCCCCTCTTCCTCCATATATACAGCCCTTAGGGCACCGTTTAGACCTTGGGTTTTGTTTAGATTAAAAGTTCGCCATAGCTGCAACTTCGCGTGCCGTTTGTGTTCAACGACCGGACAAAGCGCCACAGAACCCCACCTTGATCAATAAAGCTTTCATCTTATATTCGCAATATCCGGATTGCAATCTCAGTTTCTTGCTTGTTCTTCGTTTGCTCGCAGGAAACAGGCCCTCGTGGTCAGGTTGATCGTGCTCCGGCGTGGTCAATAACCCTCGGAAGTTGGTTTAGCGATTGCTAAGGCGCGACGTCTCGCACGTTCGTAGTCGGATCGTCAAGGTCGACTCCCACAGAAACGATAGCCACCATCTCATCGAAACATCGGGACACCTTTGCCTCTATCACTTTGTTTCGAACGCCTTCTCAATGCCATATATCTTCTCCATGGCCTCTTCAAATCTATTTAGCACATCTTCCACCTGCCCACTCATCATTTGTTGAAACTTATCATGTAGCGCTTTGTTTGTCATGTTCTCCCAGTCAGTCACGTCGGCTTGTGATCCTGCCATGGTTAGCAGCAATAGAAACACACAAGAATATGATTGACAGACTACTAGGAAGTGGTGGTGGTGGTGTGGTGGACGATCACAAATCTGTCAAGCAAATCTCAAATTCTTACCAGTTCTTACCCAGAAGAAAGCGGTGATCGGCAACGGATGTAGTCAAAACTCTCAAAGCTTGGATAGAGCGATTACTGGGAGAGTCAAACGCACGATGTAGATGTATGTGGAGCTGGGAAGGCTTATAATATGGTAGCAAAAGGGTCAGCAATAATCAATTCAGAGATGCAAAGTTGAATAAGCGCTCAACGACAGATCTGTGGTTGGTCCTAGGCTAGACCGTGCTAGAGACGCGAGCCTAGAACACTAACAAAATCACGGCACTGCACGTAAACAAGGGAAAAGCACACTCTGGAATTTTTTTTTCGCTTTTTTTTTGCGCTGCCTTTTTTTTTTGCGCTGCTCCTTTTTTTTTTGCGAAAAATCACTGTAATGGTGAGTGTCTCAAAACTCTTCCCAGGTCAAACTGACAGGATGGGCACGAAATTTTTTCGACCGATTTTTTTTTATTGCCGGACCCAAAAGCTGAAGCGGTCAAAAAACTTTCTATAACGGCGACTGTCTCAATACACTTAGAAACACCTAAAAATAGGATAGCGAGAAAATTTTTCGACAAGTGCGTTTTCGGAAAATTTTGGGCCTAAACGGAGGGTGGTTTCCAGACTCTTTTTTTTTCCGAAACCTACTCCGGCAAGGAAACACGAATCGGAAACTAGATGGATCTCGAAAACAAACCTAATATGCAAGGAACTCGGATTGGTGGTGGATATATGGTGGTGGTATATGGCAGCGGTGGTGGTAGCGGTGGTAGTATATGGATATGGATCGGTGGTGGTATATGGACACGGATTGGTGGTGGTATATGGATACGGATTCGGAGCGGTGATGGTAAGTGGCAGGGGCGATGATGATGGTGCGGTGGCGGCGTGACAACTTATGACCAGAACTCGAAACTCTAAAAGACTAGACGCTAAGACCAACAACTAGACACGACGATGCAACCGCAAATTCAACAAAGCAAAACCCTAAAAAGATTATGCAAAGGCTCAGATTGGTTCAGATATGATGAACTAACCCTAATTTTTTTGTGGCTTTTTCGTGGACTATAGGTATGAAGAACAGACTCGGTCTAAACTACGGAAAACTGTAAAATCTCACCGAGCAACCTGGAAATCTGATACCACTTGATAGAGGCGAAGGTGTCCCGTCTTTCGATGAGATGTTGGTTTTCGCTTTGGAGGAAGTCGACTTTGACGATCCGACTACGAACGTGCGAGGACGTCGCACCTTAGCAATCGCTAAACCAACTCCGAGAGGTTATTGACCACGCCGGAGCACGATCAACCTGACCACGAGGGTCTGTTTCCTGCGAGCAAACGAAGAAAAAGCAAGAAACTGAGATTGCAATCTGGATATTGCGAATATAAGATGAAAGCTTTATTGATCAAGGTGGGGTTCTGGCGCCTTTGTCAGTCGTTGAACACAAGCGAAATGCACGCGGAGTTACAGCTATGGCGAACTTTTAATCTAAACAAAACCCAAGGTCTAAACGGTGCCCTAAGGGCTGTATATATGGAGGAAGAGGGGGGGGTGATGCGGAGCATCCCACGTTCATCCCCATGTACACTCCATCTACTCTCCAAGCCCCAAGGATACATAAGATGAGACCTCGACTTTGCGCCATTGGACCTAAGGTGAACTCGCTCCTTTCCGAATCTTCCCTTTCCGCATGTAAGACATGGATACTACTTCAAGAGCGGACCTTGTGCATACTCAGGTACACCCGAGGAGACCATGGAGAGCCCAAGGACCAAGGCCAAGCGTGCGTGGAAGCGAAGGAAGGAGAAGGAGAAAGAAGACCCAGGGCGAGCGGTACTACCGCCAACACCAAGCGGTACTACCGCTAAAGGCCCCCGAGCGGCACTACCGCCGAACTTCCGCTCTACTGCCGCTCAACCCGACAAACTCTGTGCTCGAGCGACCGGGTCGGTACTACCGCCCGGTCCAAGCGGCACTACCGCCAAGCGGTACTACCGCCTCCCAAGCGGTACTACCGCTCTGCTGTCAAGAACCATGGGCCTTTGGCCTTGTATCCCCCCTCTCACTTACCCCTTCGTGGCTTAGACTATAAATAGACCACCTCCCCCTCCTTTCTAGGGTTAGCTTAGGTTTAGCTCATGTTTGTGTGAGAGCCTTTGCTCATCCACTTGGCTACTTCTCCTCGGAGCTCGGGACCTCTTGGAGAAGATCCCCAAGCGGATTCAAGACCCCTTCTAGGGTGGACCCCATCAAGACCTCCTCTCGGAGAAGAACGGCTACCGTTTGTATCGTCCTTTGTTGACCTTGAATCAAGTATCTCCCTTTGCGTTCTTTGATCTAGCATTTGTGTGACCGATTCCTTGTTGGTTGAGTGTTTTCCCTCGTTCCTCCCCGTGATTTCCTCGTGTTCTTCCGCTCGTTCTTCGTGATTCCCCCGTAGGATCCGCTCCAACGTGAAAGATCGCCCACGTAGGGTTCCGCACTACATCATCTATGGATCAGAGCTTAGGTTGATCATGTTTTGGAGCCCCTACCCCGTGTTTTCTAGCTTGATTTTGTTGATTTCGTCCTAAATCCGAAAATCCCCACCAAAAATAGCCCCAAATTTTTTGTGATTTGTTAGTTTTGATGATGTTTTGTTGATTTTGATCCGTGGATTTGCTTGGTTTCAAGTGGATCTAGCATTCCCCAAGTTTCACCTCTTTCCATCCACAAAATCCATCAATTTTGACCCGAAATCACCCATTTCCGCCCCAAAATCGCAAGAACGATTGAACAATCGAGAAAATCCCGACACGAGCGGTACTACCGCCCTCCTAGCGGTACTACCGCCCTCCTAGCGGTACTACCGCTGAGAACGGTACTACCGCCAGGCCCCGGTTCAGCCGAAACAGTCGAAAAATCCCGACACGAGCGGTACTACCGCCCTCCCCAGCGGTACTACCGCCCTGGCGCTTTCACCTTTCCGAAGTTTCACCGTTTTGCCCATAACTAATTCATCCGGAGTCCGATTTTGACGTTCTTTAGCTCGTTTTGAAGCTATTGACATCCCCTTCCCATAAAAATACTACCATCACCATTTGACTCCATCAAATTTTGTGAACTTTGGCATCTTTGCCTAGGGCTTCCGCCACATCCTCCGCATAACCACCACCGACTTCCGCAACCTAACCAATTTTGTTCCCCATAGCATTAGTGGTTGCTTGAGTAGTGATTCGAGTCTCCTAAGGTGTTTCAGCTACTTAGGGATGATTGCTTCTTCATCAACCACCACCACCACTTCCACATAACCTTGCCCACCATACACTTCCGACAACCCAACTTAACCCAATTGTTGATTGAGCTTTTCCGAGTTGTGGCTTGTGTCTCCTAAGGTGTTTTGGCTACTTAGGGACGGCAACTTCAACTCCGACACGTGTATAGCCCATCATTCCACTTCCGCATTGCGAAGTGCAAACCACCACCGCATTCCCGCTACCACCATTTGACATTTGTCATTTGAGATTTTGAGTTCGCGGTTTTTCCGTTTCCTAAGGTGTTTCGGCTACTTAGGGACGAGTTTCCATCATCTTGGTATCTACATCAAGAACACCGCCACTCATCATCGCAGCGACGGTAACCTCGACGACACCATTGTATATTCCCCTTGCAAATTGCATTGATAACCCCTAGCCCATTTTGCGTTACTTGCCTATCGAGACTAGCCATTTGAGTATTGCCGGCAACGTTACTTGTGCACATTAGTGATCTACACCATCCATTGCATACATACCATATCATCTTGGTATCATCATATCATCTTGTGTCACAAGTTTGTTCCCGCATATACAATTGCTATCTTGGTTTGTGCATTGTGCAAAGTGGCCATAGAAAAAAAAAGAAATAAAGCTTTTAAGCAAAAGAGAGAAAGAGCAAAGAAGCTTGTAAGCAAGTGCCATAGCATCATACCACATTGCATATAAGATTATCATATCCGATCATCTTGAGAGAAACACCGGGAACCATACATACATAGCATACTTGGGATAGAAGTTTATCCATTTTGCATCTTATAGGTTGTGCACAAGTGTCGTTATCGCCTATTGAGCAATCGTGCTAGCGTCTCTCTTGAGTTGTGCAACACGAGCGTTTTCCGTGGATTCCACATTTGTGCTCATTCCTTGGTTGCACGACCCCATTTATCTATCCGTGTGTGTGTTTCCGTGTGCCATTCTTTGCTATTGGTCCATTTGTTTCACTTGCGAATTTGTGAATCTCTTTCAACATTATTGACTCTTGCTAACATTTTACATTAAATTTTGTGCCACTATCCTCACCGAGCTCCTCCATAAGCTTTACTTGTGTAGGTGTGAGAACCGACAAGGATTGGTACCAATAGTGCGATTTCATTGTCCGCATTTGAGTGAACTTGATTCATTTTCAACATCGGTCAAGGTACATTGGTATAAGTTCTTCTCTTTCTCCCACTCATATTTGCTCGAGTCTTGTGATGGATAGGCAAGGCATTTCATCTCCGGTCTTCGACAACAACGATGGCGTGAACAACTACATCACCAAAGCGTCTCTCTTGATCTACAACGACAAGTGCAAGGCACACAATCAAGATTGCGAGCGCGATCGAGAACATCTCCATCGACATTCATCACTCCGAAGCAAGGAGAAGGGACTACTTCGACAAGAAGCTTGCCGCACATAAAGAGGAGCAAGATGCAAGGATGGAGGAGATTCGGGCCTTGATCAAGTTTTCTTCCCCTTCGTCATCTTCAAGACGGCGACGTTCAAGCCACAAGTCTTCGGAGCGCCCAAGCGATGCAAGTGCAAATCATCCTCGTCCACATCTACATGGCGACCACCATCACGTTTGTGATCCACATCGTCATGAAGGGCAAGTCACCTCAAGCATCATGTGCACGCGACGACGACGAACGACATCTTCTACGAGCTCAAACACGACAACGACACCATCATCATGAAGATGCTCCACAAGCGCAAATGCACAAGTCCCAACACGCCAAGTCGAAGCTTCATAAGCACAAGAGAAGACCGCGAGACGACCACCACCAAGACGGCGCTACGGCTACATCTACCACTTCGGCATCTTCGCCAAGTGTTCTCAAGGCATCTCCGCCTTTGGACGTACGGCATCTTCGCCTACTTCCCACGTGTACGCCTACATCGACTTCATCAAGTCCAAGGCGACCACCTACGAGCGAGGGCGACACTTCCATCTTCGGAAGCCCCTCAAGGAAGATGGCCGAGCATGGGAAACTCCCTTCGGTCATGGAGGCGAGCTATGAGGTGCCACATCATATGGGCCTCCAACACCAAGACGGTGACAAGGCAGTCGAGCAAGGGCCATCCCTTCGACCACGGCGGCAGCGCGAACCTCTTCAACAACATGAAGACAGCGCCCACATTGGACTCATACTCCGAGTCAAGCTACGAGACCGCGCATGGAGACATTTGCACCTACATCTCTCGACACCCACATATGTCGAGATGCCCCAATTGCCATGTGAGGAGAGCCACCACCCCATGAGTGACATGGTGACTCCACCATACGTGACATTGAGAGCATTTCCTTTGAGAGGATGAGTGTGACTACCACTAGCCCCACACATGAGAGCATGCCACACATCCTATGTGAGGTTGGCGCCATTTGAGTGACTCCACCCACCATACGAGGGAGAGCATCCTTGAGGGAGTGAGTGAGCCACAACACTTAGTGAGTGAGGTAGTTGACACGGCACATGAGGCCACTATGATTTCTAACGACTTAACCTCTACTCCTAGTGTGTTTTCTTCTTTGGCGCTAGGTCTCCTACATGACGACATGCCTATCCTTGACGAGTCTATTCCTCCATTAGAGGCAGCGATGGCCATGGTGGATGATGATGAACCCCACATGGTTCCATCAAGATGAAGATGACAACGAGGCGATCTTCAACACCTCACCTACAACTCATGAGCGACCTTCCAAAGGTAACATAGGTGATGGTGCTTCTCTTGTCCCACTAGTGGACTCTCTTGACTTCGATTGCTCCCATGATGTTGACCCACCTATTACCATGTGATGAGGACATCAATACCATTGTTACACCCACAGCCCCTCTTTGCTACATATCTTTGGACCAATTACTAGAGCTCGCAAGACGCCAATTAAATTATCGGTACTTTCGTTTCTTGGTAATGATTCTAATGTTCATGAGAATATGATGCTGCCTAAATTGGATACATTTGTTTTTCTTACAAATGAAGGCCCTAGCTTGGAGAAGGATGGACATTGGAGCAAGAACAAGCATGGAGATAATGCCATGCAAGGGGAACAAACGGAGTTACAAGTGATGATTTCAGGACTTTGAAGCCACCATAATGGGTGCATGAAGCCTTGGACGAAATATACAAGACGCTACTTCATAAATGTCGCCCCGAGGCTATTCTAGGTGCTGCGTCACCTTATTAGTGGGTCAGGCCCATGTAATTTCGAAATACTTAAGTATAGGCTGTTTTAGAGTCCGTATGTGTGGGGAAACAAGAGTTAGGGATGATTTGGACCCCTCCACCAAGGGCCACGAAATTCCCCTCTTCCTCCATATATACAGCCCTTAGGGCACCGTTTAGACCTTGGGTTTTGTTTAGATTAAAAGTTCGCCATAGCTGCAACTTCGCGTGCCGTTTGTGTTCAACGACTGGACAAAGCGTCACAGAACCCCACCTTGATCAATAAAGCTTTCATCTTATATTCGCAATATCCAGATTGCAATCTCAGTTTCTTGCTTGTTCTTCGTTTGCTCGCAGGAAGCAGACCCTCGTGGTCGTTGATCGTGCTCGGCGTGGTCAATAACCTCTCGGAGTTGGTTTAGCGATTGCTAAAGCGCGACGTCCTCGCCGACGTTAAGTAGTCGGATCGTCAAAGTCGACTTCCTCCAAAGCGAAAACCAACATCTCATCGAAAGGCGGGACACCTTTGCCTCTATCAAGTGGTATCAGATTTTCAGGTTGCTCGGTGAGATTTTACAGTTTTCGAGATTAGATCGAGTCTGTTCTTCATACCTAAAGTCCACGAAAAAGCCACAAAAAAATTAGGGTTAGTTCATCATATTGAACCAATCTGAGCCTTTGCATAATCTTTTTAGGGTTTTGCTTTGTTGAATTTGCGGTTGCATCGTCGTGTCAAGTTGCTGGTCTTAGAGTCTAGTCTTTTAGAGTTTGAGTTCGGTCATAAGTTGTCACGCCGCCGCCGCACCATCATCATCGCCTTGCCATCTACCACCATTGCTTATCCGCCACCGCTCTGAATCCGTATCCATATACCACCACCAATCCGTATCCATATACCACCACCGCTACCATATATCACCACCGCTGCCATATACCACCACCATATATACACCACCAATCCGAGTTCTTCTCATATTAGGTTTGTTTTGAGATCCATCTAGTTTCCGATTCGTGTTTCCTTGACGGCGTAGTTTCCGATTCGTGTTTCCTTGGCGTAGTTTCCGATTCGTGTTTCCTTGCCGGAGTCTGGAAACCACCCTCCGTTTAGGCCCAAAATTTTCCGAAAACGCACTTGTCGAAAAATTTTCGGCTATCCTATTTTAGGTGTTTCTAAGTGTATTGAGACATCGCCGTTATAGAAAGTTTTTTGACCCGTTTCAGCTTTTTGGGTCAAGGCAATCGAAAAAAATTTTTTTTGGTCGAAAAATTTCGTGCCCATCTGTCGGTTTGACACGGAAGAGTTTTGAGACACTCGCCATTATAGTGATTTTCGCAAAAAAAAAAAAAAAGAGCAGCAAAAAAAAAGCAAAAAAAAAAAGGAGCGAAAAATAAAAATTCCAAAGTGTGCTTTTCCGTTGTTTCCGTGCAGCGCCATGATTTTGTTAGTGTTCTAGGCTCGCGTCTCTAGCACGGTCTAGCCTAGGACCAGACAATGCATGCGTCGTTGAGCGTTTATTCAACTTTGCATCTCTGAATTGATTATTGCTAACCTTTTTGCTACCATATTATAAGCCTTCCCAGCTCCACATACATCTACATCGTCGTTTGACTCTCCCCGTAATCGCTCTATCCAAGCTTTGAGAGTTTTGACTACATCGGTTCCGATCACCTTTCTTCTTTGGGTAAGAACTGGTAAGAATTTTAGATTTGCTGACGGATTTGTGACTGTCCACCACACCATCACCATCACTTCCTAGTAGTCCGTCGAATCATATTCTTGTGTGTTTCTATTGCTGCTAACCATGGCAGGATCACAAGCCACGAGACTGACCGGGAGAACATGACAAACAAAGCGCTACATGATAAGTTTCAACAAATGATGAGTGGGCAGGTGGACGATGTGCTAAATAGATTTGAAGAGGCCATGGAGAAGATAGATGGCATTGAGAAGGCGTTGAAACAAAGCTCGATAACAAGTTTAATGAATTGCTCGCGTCTACCACCACCACCACCGGCTGCACCTAACGCACCTCTACTACAACAACATGGACTACCTCCACATCGCGAAACAGCCCTCCGCCGAGCTTCCGTGTCCCTCTTCACTGGCCAAGCTCTTTGGTGCTGCTGTTGATACTTCTATGGCTCCTGCTGCTGCGGTGGGGGAGGATGATTATGTAAGAGCTTACGAGGATGAGGTTGATCAACATCAGAACTACGTGCAACCACCAGCACCACAACCACCAGGTCGTCCACATGCAAATAATGGCAATGTTGGGGCTCCCCTTCAGGTACGAGATCATGACCATCTCCCTAAACTGAAATTGAATATTCCACCATTTGAGGGTAGATATGTTCTGATATATATCTTACTTGGGAGTTAGAAACTGAACAACGATTTACATGTTTACAATATCCCGAGGAGAGGCGTGTTCTGCTGCTGTTTGTGCTTTCACTAGCTTTGCATGTGTTTGGTGGTCGAACATTGTAGATTATATCCTGTTCCAGCTACTTGGGCTGCTTTGAAAACTGCTATGCGTACTCGTTGGGTTCCACCATATTATCAGCGTGAATTACTTCAAAATTGCAGCGCTTAAGACAAGGAAAAATTCGGTGAAGAATATTATCAGGAATTACAAACTGGCTTGATTAGATGTGGTATTGTTGAGGAGAATGAAGCTATGCTTGCACGTTTTCTGGGTGGATTAAATAGAGATTCAGACCATTCTAGACTACAAGGATTATAATAATATCACTCGATTATTCCATCTTGCTTGTAAAGCTGAGCGTGAAGTGCAGGATCGGATGGCCTTGGCGCGGACTAACTTTTTTCGCAGGTCGACCTTCATCATGGACACCACGTGCATCATCTACTTCCACACGTTCTACTACACGGCACCTCCGTGGCTGCCACCTCCAACCGTGATACAAGAAAGCAGGCACAACCACCACTATCGCCAAGAGTACACTGCTGGGCCTACAGAGCTCTTCTTCTTCCATGGCGTCAACAGGGCACACAAGTGATATTATTTGTCGTCGTTGTAAGGGAAGAGGACATTTTTGAGAGAATGCACATCTCAGCGTGTGATGATTGCTCACGAGGATGGTGGGTATGAGTCGCTAGTGACTATGATGAAGAGACTTTGGCTCTTATTACACATGAAGAACACGGTGGAGATGATTCTGATCTGAGACGCAATACATGGCTGCTGAAGATCTTGACAGGTATGAATGTTTAGTTGCTCAACGTGTTTTGAGTGTGCAGGTTACACAAGCTGAGCAAAATCAGAGGCATAACTTGTTCCATACAAAGGAGTTGTGAAGGAGCGTTCTATTCAGCGTCATCATAGGTGGAGGGAGCTGCAACAACTTGGCTAGCATGGATATGGTGGAGAAGCTTTCTCTCACCACAAGACCACATCCACATCCTTACTACATCCAATGGTTCAACAACAGCGGCAAGGTTAAGGTAACACGTCTGTTCGTGTGTATTTTAGTATCTCTACATATGCTGATTATGTTGATTGTGATGTGGTACCTATGCAAGCATGTTCCTTATTACTTGGTAGACCATGGCAATTTGATAAAAATTCTGTACACCATGGTAGAAACAATCAGTATACTCTTGTTCACAAGGATAAAAATATTACTTTGCTTCCTATGACTCCTGATTCCATTTTGAAAGATGATATTAATAGAGCTAATAAAGCAAAACAGGAGAAAAATAAGAGTGAAAATCAGATTGTGGCAAAAGAATTTGAGCAACAAATGAAGCCTAATAATAAACCATCTAATGTTGCTTCTGAAATTAAACTGAAAAGTGCATGTTTATTTGCCACCAAATCTGATATTGATGAGATAGATTCTAGCAAATCTGTTTGCTATGCTTTTGTGTGCAAAGAGGCATTATTTTCATTCGAGGGCGTGCCTTCCTCTTTGCCCCTGCTGTCACTAACATTTTGCGGGAGTTCGCCGGCGTCTTCCCACAAGGCGTGCCACCGGATTACCACCTATTCGAGGATTGAGCATCAAATTGACTTAATTCCGGTGCATCGCTACCAACCGCGCACCATACCGTACCAATCCGGAGGAGGCGAAGGAGATTATCGTCAAGTACAGGAGCTGCTCGACAAAGGTTATATCGTGAATCTCTTAGTCCTTGTGCTGTTCCTATTATACTAGTGCCTAAAAAGGATGGTACGTCGGCGTATGTGTGTTGATTGTAGAGGCATTAATAATATTACTATTCGTTATCGTCATCCTATTCCTAGGCTAGATGATATGCTTGATGAATTGAGTGGCTCTACAATATTCTCCAAAGTTGATATGCGCTTGTTAGGACTTTAGAGACATGGCAACATTATTTATGGCCCAAAGAATTTGTTATACATTCTGATCATGAATCTTTGAAACATATTAAAAGTCAAGCTAAACTGAATCGTAGACATGCTAAATGGGTTGAATTCATTGAGACTTTCCCTTATGTCATTAAACACAAGAAGGGTAAAGAAAATGTTATTCTTGATGCTTTGTCTCGTCGATATACTATGCTTTCACAACTTGACTTCAAAATATTTGGTTTGGAGACCATCAAAGATCAATATGTGCATGATGCTGATTTTAAAGATGTAATGCAGAATTGTAAAGAGGGAAGAACATGGAACAAGTTCGTTATTAATGATGGTTTTGTGTTCCGTGCTAACAAGCTATGCATTCCTGCTAGCTCTGTTCGTCTTTTGTTGTTGCAGGAGGCGCATGGAGGAGGATTAATGGGACACTTTGGCGTGAAGAAGGCGGAGGATATACTTGCTACACATTTCTTTTGGCCAAAGATGAGGCGGGATGTTGAGCGTTTTGTAGCTCGCTGCACTACATGTCAAAAAGCTAAGTCACAACTCAATCCTCATGGTTTATATATGCCTTTACTGTGCCTAGTGTTCCTTGGGAGGATATATCTATGGACTTTGTTTTAGGTTTACCTCGAACAAAGAAGGGAGGATAGCATATTTGTTGTCGTGGATAGATTCTCGAAAATGGCACACTTTATACCATGTCATAAAAGCGATGATCTTGTTAATGTTGCTGATTTGTTCTTTCGTGAAATTATTCGCTTGCATGGTGTGCCAAATACTATTGTTTCAGATCGTGATACTAAATTTCTTAGCCACTTTTGGAGATGTTTATGGGCTAAGTTGGGGACTAAACTGCTTTTAGTACTACTTGTCACCCCAAACTGATGGACAAACTGAAGTAGTCAATAGAACATTGTCTACTATGCTTAGGGCTGTTTTGAAGAATAATAAGAAAATGTGGGAAGAATGCTTGCCTCATATTGAATTTGCTTATAATCGTTCATTGCATTCTACTACTAAGATGTGCCCTTTTGAAATTGTGTATGGCTTCCTACCACGTGCACCTATTGATTTGTTGCCTCTTCCATCTTGGAGAAGGTTAATTTTGATGCTAAAGAACGTGCTGAATTGATTTTAAAATGCATGAGATAACAAAGGAAAACATTGAGCGTATGAATGCTAAATATAAACTTCTGGAGATAAGGGTAGAAAACATGTTGTCTTTGCACTGGAGATCTTGTTTGGTTACATTTGCGTAAGGATAGGTTTCCTAATTTGCATAAAACAAACCTAATGCCACGTCTTGATGGTCCATTTAAGGTGTTAGAGAAAATAAATGATAATGCATATAAACTTGAGCTGCCTGCAGATTTTGGGGTTAGTCCCACTTTTAACATTGCAGATTTGAAGCCTTATTTGGGTGAGGAATATGAGCTTCCGTCGAGGGCGACTTCATTTCAAGAAGGGAGGATGATGAGGACATCAATACCATTGTTACACCCACAGCCCCTCTTGCTACATATCTTGGACCAATTACTAGAGCTCATGACGCCAATTAAATTATCGGTACTTTCGTTTCTTGGTAATGATTCTAATGTTCATGAGAATATGATGCTGCCTAAATTGGATACATTTGTTTTGCTTACAAATGAAGGCCCTAGCTTGGAGAAGGATGGACATTGGAGCAAGAACAAGCATGGAGATAATGCCATGCATAAGGGGAACAAACGGAGTTACAAGTGATGATTTCAGGACTTTGAAGCCACCATAATGGGTGCATGAAGCCTTGGACGAAATATACAAGGCGCTACTTCATAAATGTCATCCCGAGGCTATTCTAGGTGCTGCGTCACCTTATTAGTGGGCCAGGCCCATGTAATTTCGAAATACTTAAGTATAGGCTGTTTTAGAGTCCGTATGTGTGGGGAAACAAGAGTTAGGGATGATTTGGACCCCTCCACCAAGGGCCACGAAATTCCCCTCTTCCTCCATATATACAGCCCTTAGGGCACCGTTTAGACCTTGGGTTTTGTTTAGATTAAAAGTTCGCCATAGCTGCAACTTCGCGTGCCGTTTGTGTTCAACGACCGGACAAAGCGTCACAGAACCCCACCTTGATCAATAAAGCTTTCATCTTATATTCGCAATATCCAGATTGCAATCTCAGTTTCTTGCTTGTTCTTCGTTTGCTCGCAGGAAGCAGACCCTCGTGGTCAGGTTGATCGTGCTCGGCGTGGTCAATAACCTCTCGGAGTTGGTTTAGCGATTGCTAAGGCGCGGCGTCCTCGACGTTAAGTAGTCGGATCGTCAAAGTCGACTTCCTCCAAAGCGAAAACCAACATCTCATCGAAAGGCAGGACACCTTTGCCTCTATCACCATGCTTCATGCTAGTGAAACTTCTTCATGCCTTGACTTACCTATTTATGATGATTATGATGATGAGCATGTTGAGTTGCCTAGTTGTGATGCTATGCTTCATAGGATATCATGTGCAAATTCTATTGGTCACATTATGTTTGATAATCCATTGACCTTGTCATTACGGCTACATCTACCACTTGGCATCTTAGCCAAGTGTTCTCAAGGCATCTCCGCCTTTGGACGTCACGGCATCTTCGCCTACTTCCCCGTGTCGCCTACATCGACTTCATCAAGTCCAAGGCGACCACCTCTGACGAGGCGACACTTCCATCTTGAAGCCCCTCAAGGAAGATGGCCGAGCATGGGAAACTCCCTTCGGTCATGGAGCGAGCTATGAGGTGCCACATCATATGGGCCTCCAACACCAAGGCGGTGACAAGGCAGTCGAGCAAGGGCCATCCCCTTGACCCACGGCGACAGCCGCGAACCTCTTCAACAACATGAAGGCAGCGCCCACATTGGACTCATACTCCGAGTCAAGCTACGAGACAGCGCATGGAGACATTTGCACCTACATCTCTCGACACCCACATATGTCGAGATGCCCCAATTGCCATGTGAGGAGAGCCACCACCCCATGAGTGACATGGTGACTCCACCATACGTGACATTGAGAGCATTTCCTTTGAGAGGATGAGTGTGACTACCACTAGCCCCACACATGAGAGCATGCCACACATCCTATGTGAGGTTGGCGCCATTTGAGTGACTCCACCCACCATACGAGGGAGAGCATCCTTGAGGGAGTGAGTGAGCCACAACACTTAGTGAGTGAGGTAGTTGACACGGCACATGAGGCCACTATGATTTCTAACGACAACCTCTACTCCTAGTGTGTTTTCTTCTTTGGCGCTAGGTCTCCTACATGACGACATGCCTATCCTTGGCAGTCTATTCCTCCATTAGAGGCAGCGATGGCCATGGTGGATGATGATGAACCCCCATGGTTCCATCAAGATGAAGATGACAACGAGGCGATCTTCAACACCTCACCTACAACTCATGGCGACCTTCCAAAGGTAACATAGGTGATGGTGCTTCTCTTGTCCCGATAGTGGACTCTCTTGACTTGATTGCTCCCATGATGTTGACCCACCTATTACCATGTGATGAGGACATCAATACCATTGTTACACCCACAGCCCCTCTTGCTACATATCTTGGACCAATTACTAGAGCTCGCGCATGCCAATTAAATTATCGGTACTTTCGTTTCTTGGTAATGATTCTAATGTTCATGAGAATATGATGCTGCCTAAATTGGATACATTTGTTTTTCTTACAAATGAAGGCCCTAGCTTGGAGAAGGATGGACATTGGAGCAAGAACAAGCATGGAGATAATGCCATGCGCAAAGAGGAACAAACGGAGTTACAAGTGATGATTTCAGGACTTTGAAGCCACCATAATGGGTGCATGAAGCCTTGGACAGAAATATACAAGGCGCTACTTCATAAATGTCGTCCGAGGCTATTCTAGGTGCTCGTCACCTTATTAGTGGGTCAGGCCCATGTAATTTCGAAATACTTAAGTATAGGCTGTTTTTAGAGTCCGTATGTGTGGGGAAACAAGAGTTAGGGATGATTTGGACCCCTCCACCAAGGGCCACGAAATTCCCCCTCTTCCTCCATATATACAGCCCTTAGGGCACCGTTTAGACCTTGGGTTTTGTTTAGATTAAAAGTTAGCCATAGCTGCAACTTGCGTGCCGTTTGTGTTCAGCGACCGGACAAAGGCGTCACAGAACCCCACCTTGATCAATAAAGCTTTCATCTTATATTCGCAATATCCAGATTGCAATCTCAGTTTCTTGCTTGTTCTTCGTTTGCTCGCGAAAGCAGACCCTCGTGGTCAGGTTGATCGTGCTCCGGCGTGGTCAATAACCTCTCGGAGTTGGTTTAGCGATTGCTAAGGCGCGGCGTCCTCGCACGTTCGTAGTCGGATCGTCAAAGTCGACTTCCTCCAAAGCGAAAACCAACATCTCATCGAAAGGCGGGACACCTTTGCCTCTATCAAGTGGTATCAGATTTTCAGGTTGCTCGGTGAGATTTTACAGTTTTTCGTAGATTAGATCGAGTCTGTTCTTCATACCTAAAGTCCACGAAAAAGCCACAAAAAAATTAGGGTTAGTTCATCATATTCGAACCAATCGAGCCTTTGCATAATCTTTTAGGGTTTTGCTTTGTTGAATTTGCGGTTGCATCGTCGTGTCAAGTTCTTTGGTCTTAGAGTCTAGTCTTTTAGAGTTTGAGTTCGGTCATAAGTTGTCACGCCCGCCGCTTTCATCATCATCGCCTTGCCATCTACCACCATTGCTTATCCGCCACCGCTCTGAATCCGTATCCATATACCACCACCAATCCGTATCCATATACCACCACCGCTACCATATATCACCACCGCTGCCATATACCACCACCATATATACACCACCAATCCGAGTTCTTCTCATATTAGGTTTGTTTTGAGATCCATCTAGTTTCCGATTCGTGTTTCCTTGATGGCGTAGTTTCGATTCGTGTTTCCTTGGCGTAGTTTCGATTCGTGTTTCCTTGCGAGTCTGGAAACCACCCTCCGTTAGGCCCAAAATTTTCCAGCGCACTTGTCGAAAAATTTTACGGCTATCCTATTTTAGGTGTTTCTAAGTGTATTGAGACGATCGCCGTTATAGAAAGTTTTTTGACCCGTTTCGAGTTTTGGGTCGGGCGATCGAAAAAAAATTTTTTTTGGTCGAAAAATTTCGTGCCCATCTGTCGATTTGACACAGGAAGAGTTTTGAGACACTCGCCATTATAGTGATTTTTCGCAAAAAAAAAAAAAGAGCAGCGAAAAAAAAAAAGCGCAAAAAAAAAAGGCGAAAAATAAAAATTCAAAGTGTGCTTTTCCGTTGTTTCCGTGCAGCGCCGTGATTTTGTTAGTGTTCTAGGCTCGCGTCTCTAGCACGGTCTAGCCTAGGACCAACCTGATCTACCGTCGTTGAGCGTTTATTCAACTTTGCATCTCTGAATTGATTATTGCTAACCTTTTTGCTACCATATTATAAGCCTTCCCAGCTCCACATACATCTACATCGTGCGTTTGACTCTCCCAGTAATCGCTCTATCCAAGCTTTGAGAGTTTTGACTACATCGGTTGCCGATCACGCTTCTTCTTTGGGTAGAAGCTGGTAAAATTTTAGATTTGCTGACGGTTGTGATTTATCCACCACACCATCACCATCACTTCCTAGTAGTCACGTCGAATCATATTCTTGTGTGTTTCTATTGCTGCTAACCATGGCAGGATCACAAGCCGAGGCCTGGTTGGGAGAACATGACAAACAAAGCGCTACATGATAAGTTTCAACAAATGATGAGTGGGCAGGTGGACGATGTGCTAAATAGATTTGAAGAGGCCATGGAGAAGATAGATGGCATTGAGAAGGCGTTCGAAACAAAGCTCGATAACAAGTTTAATGAATTGCTCGCGCGTCTACCACCACCACCACCGGCTGCACCTAACGCCTCTACTACAACAACATGGACTACCTCCACATCGTGAAACAGCCCTCCGCCGAGCTTCCGTGTCCCTCTTCACTGGCCAAGCTCTTTGGTGCTCTTTGTTGATACTTCTGTGGCTCCTACTGCTGCGGTGGGGGAGGATGATTATGTAAGAGCTTACGAGGATGAGGTTGATCAACATCAGAACTACGTGCAACCACCAGCACCACAACCACCAGGTCGTCCACATGCAAATAATGGCAATGTTAGGGCTCCCCTTCAGTGCGAGATCATGACCATCTCCTAAACTGAAATTGAATATTCCACCATTTGAGGTAGATATGTTCCTGATATATATCTTACTTGGGAGTTAGAAACTGAACAACGATTTACATGTTTACAATATCACGAGGAGAGGCGTGTTCTGCTGCTGTTTGTGCTTTCACTAGCTTTGCATGTGTTTGGTGGTGCGAACATTGTAGATTATATCCTGTTCCAGCTACTTGGGCTGCTTTGAAAACTGCTATGCGTGCTCGTTGGGTTCCACCATATTATCAGCGTGAATTACTTCAAAATTGCAGCGCTTAAGACAAGGAAAAAATTCGGTGAAGAATATTATCAGGAATTACAAACTGGCTTGATTAGATGTGGTATTGTTGAGGAGAATGAAGCTATGCTTGCGTTTTCGGGTGGATTAAATAGAGATTCAGACCATTCTAGACTACAAGGATTATAATAATATCACTCGATTATTCCATCTTGCTTGTAAAGCTGAGCGTGAAGTGCAGGATCGGCAGGCCTTGGCGCGGACTAACTTTTTGCAGGTCGACCTTCATCATGGACACCACGTGCATCATCTACTTCCACGTTCTACTACACGGCACCTCCGTCGGCTGCCACCTCCAACCGTGATACAAGAAAGCGAGGCACAACCACCACTATCGCCAAGAGTACACTGCTTTGGGCCTACAGAGCTCTTCTTCTTCCATGGCGTCAGCAGGGCACACAAGTGATATTATTTGTCGTCGTTGTAAGGGAAGAGGACATTTTTGAGAGAATGCACATCTCAGCGTGTGATGATTGCTCACGAGGATGGTGGGTATGAGTCGCTAGTGACTATGATGAAGAGACTTTGGCTCTTATTACACATGAAGAACACGGTGGAGATGATTACGATCTGAGGCGCAATACATGGCTGCTGAAGATCTTGACAGGTATGAATGTTTAGTTGCTCAACGTGTTTTGAGTGTGCAGGTTACACAAGCTGAGCAAAATCAGAGGCATAACTTGTTCCATACAAAGGGAGTTGTGAAGGAGCGTTCTATTAGCGTCATCATAGGTGGAGGGAGCTGCAACAACTTGGCTAGCATGGATATGGTGGAAGCTTTCTCTCACCACAAGACCACATCCACATCCTTACTACATCCAATGGTTCAACAACAGCGGCAAGGTTAAGGTAACACGTCTTTGTTCGTGTGTATTTTAGTATCTCTACATATGCTGATTATGTTGATTGTGATGTGGTACCTATGCAAGCATGTTCCTTATTACTTGGTAGACCATGGCAATTTGATAAAAATTCTGTACACCATGGTAGAAACAATCAGTATACTCTTGTTCACAAGGATAAAAATATTACTTTGCTTCCTATGACTCTGATTCCATTTTGAAAGATGATATTAATAGAGCTAATAAAGCAAAACAGGAGAAAAATAAGAGTGAAAATCAGATTGTGGCAAAAGAATTTGAGCAACAAATGAAGCCTAATAATAAACCATCTAATGTTGCTTCTGAAATTAAACTGAAAAGTGCATGTTTATTTGCCACCAAATCTGATATTGATGAGATAGATTCTAGCAAATCTGTTTGCTATGCTTTTGTGTGCAAAGAGGCATTATTTTCATTCGAGGGCGTGCCTTCCTCTTTGCCCCTGCTGTCACTAACATTTTGCGGGGAGTTCGTTGGCGTCTTCCCACAAGGCGTGCCACCGGATTACCACCTATTCGAGGGATTGAGCATCAAATTGACTTAATTCCGGTGCATCGCTACCCAACCGCGCACCATACCGTACCAATCCGGAGGAGGCGAAGGAGATTATCGTCAAGTACAGGAGCTGCTCGACAAAGGTTATATCTGCGAATCTCTTAGTCCTTGTGCTGTTCCTATTATACTAGTGCCTAAAAAGGATGGTACGTCGGCGTATGTGTGTTGATTGTAGAGGCATTAATAATATTACTATTCGTTATCGTCATCCTATTCCTAGGCTAGATGATATGCTTGATGAATTGAGTGGCTCTACAATATTCTCCAAAGTTGATATGCGCTTGTTAGGACTTTAGAGACATGGCAACATTATTTATGGCCCAAAGAATTTGTTATACATTCTGATCATGAATCTTTGAAACATATTAAAAGTCAAGCTAAACTGAATCGTAGACATGCTAAATGGGTTGAATTCATTGACACTTTCCTTATGTCATTAAACACAAGAAGGGTAAAGAAAATGTTATTCTTGATGCTTTGTCTCGTCGATATACTATGCTTTCACAACTTGACTTCAAAATATTTGGTTTGGAGACCATCAAAGATCAATATGTGCATGATGCTGATTTTAAAGATGTAATGCAGAATTGTAAAGAGGGAAGAACATGGAACAAGTTCGTTATTAATGATGGTTTTGTGTTCGTGCTAACAAGCTATGCATTCCTGCTAGCTCTGTTAGTCTTTTGTTGTTGCAGGAGGCGCATGGAGGAGGATTAATGGGACACTTTGGCGTGAAGAAGGCGGAGGATATACTTGCTACACATTTCTTTTGGCCAAAGATGAGACGGGATGTTGAGCGTTTTGTAGCTCGCTGCACTACATGTCAAAAAGCTAAGTCACAACTCAATCCTCATGGTTTATATATGCCTTTGCTGTGCCTAGTGTTCCTTGGGAGGATATATCTATGGACTTTGTTTTAGGTTTACCTCGAACAAAGAAGGGAGGATAGCATATTTGTTGTCGTGGATAGATTCTCGAAAATGGCACACTTTATACCATGTCATAAAAGCGATGATCTTTGTTAATGTTGCTGATTTGTTCTTTCGTGAAATTATTCGCTTGCATGGTGTGCCAAATACTATTGTTTCAGATCGTGATACTAAATTTCTTAGCCACTTTTGGAGATGTTTATGGGCTAAGTTGGGGACTAAACTGCTTTTAGTACTACTTGTCACCCCAAACTGATGGACAAACTGAAGTAGTCAATAGAACATTGTCTACTATGCTTAGGGCTGTTTTGAAGAATAATAAGAAAATGTGGGAAGAATGCTTGCCTCATATTGAATTTGCTTATAATCGTTCATTGCATTCTACTACTAAGATGTGCCCTTTTGAAATTGTGTATGGCTTCCTACCACGTGCACCTATTGATTTGTTGCCTCTTCCATCTTGGAGAAGGTTAATTTTGATGCTAAAGAACGTGCTGAATTGATTTTAAAATGCATGAGATAACAAAGGAAAACATTGAGCGTATGAATGCTAAATATAAACTTCTTTGGAGATAAGGGTAGAAAACATGTTGTCTTTGCACTGGAGATCTTGTTTGGTTACATTTGCGTAAGGATAGGTTTCCTAATTTGCATAAAACAAACCTAATGCCACGTCTTGATGGTCCATTTAAGGTGTTAGAGAAAATAAATGATAATGCATATAAACTTGAGCTGCCTGCAGATTTTGGGGTTAGTCCCACTTTTAACATTGCAGATTTGAAGCCTTATTTGGGTGAGGAATATGAGCTTCCGTCGAGGGCGACTTCATTTCAAGAAGGGAGGATGATGAGGACATCAATACCATTGTTACACCCACAGCCCCTCTTGCTACATATCTTGGACCAATTACTAGAGCTCGCGCGCCAATTAAATTATCGGTACTTTCGTTTCTTGGTAATGATTCTAATGTTCATGAGAATATGATGCTGCCTAAATTGGATACATTTGTTTTGCTTACAAATGAAGGCCCTAGCTTGGAGAAGGATGGACATTGGAGCAAGAACAAGCATGGAGATAATGCCATGCAAGGGGAACAAACGGAGTTACAAGTGATGATTTCAGGACTTTGAAGCCACCATAATGGGTGCATGAAGCCTTGGACGAAATATACAAGACGCTACTTCATAAATGTCATCCCGAGGCTATTCTAGGTGCTGCGTCACCTTATTAGTGGGCCAGGCCCATGTAATTTCGAAATACTTAAGTATAGGCTGTTTTAGAGTCCGTATGTGTGGGGAAACAAGAGTTAGGGATGATTTGGACCCCTCCACCAAGGGCCACGAAATTCCCCCTCTTCCTCCATATATACAGCCCTTAGGGCACCGTTTAGACCTTGGGTTTTGTTTAGATTAAAAGTTCGCCATAGCTGCAACTTGCGTGCCGTTTGTGTTCAACGACCGAGACAAAGGCGTCCACAGAACCCCACCTTGATCAATAAAGCTTTCATCTTATATTCGCAATATCCAGATTGCAATCTCAGTTTCTTGCTTGTTCTTCGTTTGCTCGCAGGAAACAGACCCTCGTGGTCAGGTTGATCGTGCTCGGCGTGGTCAATAACCTCTCGGAGTTGGTTTAGCGATTGCTAAGGCGCGACGCCTCCTCGACGTTAAGTAGTCGGATCGTCAAAGTCGACTTCCTCCAAAGCGAAAACCAACATCTCATCGAAAGACGGGACACCTTTGCCTCTATCACCATGCTTCATGCTAGTGAAACTTCTTCATGCCTTGACTTACCTATTTATGATGATTATGATGATGAGCATGTTGAGTTGCCTAGTTGTGATGCTATGCTTCATAGGATATCATGTGCAAATTCTATTGGTCACATTATGTTTGATAATCCATTGACCTTGTCATATGCTATGAGTGAGATCTCCCATATTGCCTCATTTCAATCTCAACATAGTAACTATGCATGCCCCATTAAAATCAATCCCATTTGCACTTATGGCATAGATGACGAGATGATGGTCATTGTCCTTTGCTTCTCTTGTGATGATATTGCCATGCTTCCTTTACATGATTTATGCAATTCATCTAATATTCCATGCCATGATCACATTGTTCCAAATATTCATTGTTTTGGATGTTGTCAATATTCTCCATGTGATGTTGCTACTCATGCTCATGAGGAGACCCCCATAGTTTCCTCATACATATTTGGAGATTTCGATTCATCCCATCCTTTGCATGATTCCCATAATTGCGTGCACCATATGCATTCCATGAATAACAATGCTCTAGATATTTCTCATGATGCATTACACAATTTGAGTCTCCATTATGCTATACATAACAACAAACCTATCATGATGGATGACATGTTTCTATATCACGCATCTCATTTATTTGAGCATTGGATATTTTGTGCTAACCGACACATGCACGTGCGCATCATGATGGATGATGTGTACATATACCATGCACACACAATTTTCTCTTTGCCTTTGTTTTGTGTAGGTACTTATGAACACTCGTCAACCTCACAATCCCATGAGTTGACGAAACGAGCTCTTGAGAGCAACGATGACTTGGGATCCCGTGGACTATCCTTACCACCGTTCCCTTCGCGCAAGGACTACGCGCATCTCTTCTACTTGGCTCTCACACGGCTATGGGCTATTTACCACTTGTCACCTTATGCTCATTTTCCCGTGTTCACTTTGCATGTTATACTTGCTTCTATGCATTTGCCATGCAATTGTGACCCTTGCTTGCATCTACCCACGATTCACCATTATGATACTTCTATGTGTATTTGCATGCTTGGTGGAGATCCTTGTTGCTATTGCCATGTTTATCATGTGCCTCATACTATAGTTGATTCTTGTGTTGGGAGAGTCATGATGTTACATTGCTATTTACATATGACTTCTTGCCAATACCATGAACCTACTTTCCTCATATCTTGCTTTCATGCTTGTGCTATGACATGTGAATTATTCATGCGCACTATTGGCACACATGACATGCCTGCCATGATTCCTCCTAGTATGTTGCCTCTTCGCACAACTAGCTTGTTTGACTTGATCGCTATGATTGCTTGCTATGCTGCATCACCCATGTTCCGCTATTACTTGCTTTCTTGGGTTGATGACATATATGCTCATGCCTCTCACATGATATATCTTGATCATTGTCTCTTGTGTCCATTAGTTGCCTCTTTCATATCCACTTGTATTGAGTGCAACCATACTATGCTTATTGATCTTGGAGACTTTGACATATTACTTGTGATGCATGCTTGTTTGAATGAGACTATTGCATTTGGTTGTTCTCGCATCATATGCCTCCATACTATGCAATGCTCCCTTGTCCTTTCTAATGATGAGCATGATGCATACACTTGTTTGGTATCTTACCACACGAATGATAGGTTTTGCACTTTCGCTAACCTCATTTGTTTTTCAGTGTTTGTCATGTTCTTTCATTTTGAAGGATTCACAAGGCATTACCGTCAGGAGACATTTTGGTTATGAGAAGGCATACTCAATGCGCAACTACATCATCCTTGAGACACTCCTAAAGGTGAACTCCTTCTCTTTGAGTCATCCTCAAATACACATATTGGATGGGTCACTCTTTCATTGTTGTTTCCTTCTTGTTGTCTACATGTTACATCTAGTGAGCGGAGAAACAACATTGGAGATTGGCTACATGGACCTTCACATTGAGGAGCGCTCGCACTTCTTGGATGCACCTTCAAAACTCCACTCATGCCTCGACATCGAGCTTTGGTACACCAACACCTCCATATTTGTTGATTGTGCTCATACATGTCATGCTCGATGGACATATCATACTCACCACAAGTTTGCACCATATGCATGGATTGACTCACATTATGCTTGCCTTGTTGCATCTATTTCCATGACATCCATGATATATGAGCTTGTTCACTTCCTTAGCAAATTTGTTGTGATCTTCCTTGATGGCATATTCATACATCATGATCATATTGCCTACCATCAATTGCATGATAACATAATCATATTGAGCATCCATTGCTATGTTCATGCTTTTGATGCACCATCCCATTATGACATCATATTGCACCGTGGTTGCATTGCCCATACTCATAACACAATTGTGTGCATAATGATTGCATTTGTTCCCATGAATGCTTTGCATACCATTCTAGATCATTTTGATAAGCTTCATGCGCTTTGTCACGACCAATCTTGCCGCACGGACTCATTCTTGCATGATGGACACTTTGTGTGCGCTAACCATTGTATTTCCGAGTGTTGCTTGTGTTTGCTCTTTTTGCATGTCTATCACTCCGGCGACACCGTGGACTACTTGGATTGCGCCATGTCTTCAACTTCGTCCAACTACAAGTCCGTCTCGACAACCGCTTCCATGGTGATGAGGATCACGATCCGAGGTCGGATCTTTCCCAAGGGAGGGAGATGATGCGGAGCATCCCCGTTCATCCCCATGTACACTCCATCTACTCTCCAAGCCCCAAGGATACATAAGATGAGACCTCGACTTTGCGCCATTGGACCTAAGGTGAACTCGCTCCTTTCCGAATCTTCCCTTTCCGCATGTAAGACATGGATACTACTTCAAGAGCGGACCTTGTGCATACTCAAGTACACCCGAGGAGACCATGGAGAGCCCAAGGACCAAGGCCAAGCGTGCGCGGAAGCGAAGGAAGGAGAAGGAGAAAGAAGACCCAGGGCGAGCGGTACTACCGCCAACACCAAGCGGTACTACCGCTAAAGGCCCCCGAGCGGCACTACCGCCGAACTTCCGCTCTACTGCCGCTCAACCCGACAAACTCCTGTGCTCGAGCGACCCGGGTCCGGTACTACCGCCCGGTCCAAGCGGCACTACCGCTTGCAAGCGGTACTACCGCCCTCCCAAGCGGTACTACCGCTCTGCCTGTGCGCAACCGCGGCCTTTGGCCTTGTATCCCCCCTCTCACTTACCCCTTCGTGGCTTAGACTATAAATAGACCACCTCCCCCTCCTTTCTAGGGTTAGCTTAGGTTTAGCTCATGTTTGTGTGAGAGCCTTTGCTCATCCACTTGGCTACTTCTCCTCGGAGCTCAGGACCTCTTCGGAGAAGATCCCCCAAGCGGATTCAAGACCCCCTTCTAGGGTGGACCCCATCAAGACCTCCTCTCGGAGAAGAACGGCTACCGTTTGTATCGTCCTTTGTTGACCTTGAATCATGTATCTCCCTTTGTGTTCTTTGATCTAGCATTTGTGTGACCGATTCCTTGTTGGTTGAGTGTTTTCCCTCGTTCCTCCCCGTGATTTCCTCGTGTTCTTCCGCTCGTTCTTCGTGATTCCCCCGTAGGATCCGCTCCAACGTGAAAGATCGTCCACGTAGGGTTCCGCCCTACATCAGGGGGGATTTCGTGGCCCTTGGTGGAGGGGTTCGAAATCAACCCTATCTCTTGTTTCCCCACATACGGACTCTAAATTACAAGGGCTGGCCCAATAATAAGGTGACCAGCACCTATAATAGCCTATGGACGAATATTATGAAGTGGCATCTTGTATATTTCGTCCAAGGCCTCATGCACTCATTAGGGTGGCTTCAAAGTCCTGGAATCATCACTTGTAACTCCGTTCTTGTTCCCCTTGTGCATGCCAACATCTCCATGCTTGAACTTGCTCCAAGGTTCATCTTTCTTGTCCATGGTAGGCCCTTCATTTGTAAGCAAAACAAATGTATCCAATTTAGGCAGCATCATATTCTCATGAACATTGGAATCGTTACCAAGAAACGAAAGTACCTGATAATTCAATTGGCGTGCGCGAGCTCTAGTAATTGGTCCAGTATGTATAGCAGCAGGGGCTGTGGGTGTAACAATGGTATTGATGTCCTCATCAATTCATGAGAGCAGCGACGAACTGCCTTCTCTTCGGGGGGAGGGGAACTGGCGAGGAGGAGATAAGAGCGTAGTAACCACAGGGCCTCGTCCCTTCCAACTGTAGATCGTTCCTCTGATGTGGAAGGGCCGCTGAGGTGGATAGCTTGCATGCGAAGAGAAATAAGATAGTGGGGATCAATTATTTAGGTATTGTAGATAATAGCACTAGTAAGAAATTTTTGGCACTAGGTAGTAGTTTTTGGCGTGGATTAAGAAATTTTGGGTATGTTTTGCCATTTTTGTACCGCCAACTAGTGTCAAAAACGTCTTACATTATGTGATGGAGAATGCGTATTAGATCAGAAAGCGATACCAGTACTACTTTTCTCAACTAGTAGTGCGATGTCTGTACTTGTAGTCTAGTCTAGTATAGTGCACCCGTTTTGAACTCTTGAATCTCGGGGCCAAGGAGCTACGGTTGGAAGTGGAGGTACTCTGTTCTCTAGAACCATCGTTGTACTATCAATGCAGGGGAAGTACACCTGCGTAGTGGCCTAGTGGGTACTCTCGGTGCTATATTCAGCCGCTCCTCTCACGTAGGAGTAGCTGGCCTACTCAGTCGCTCCTCTCACGCACACACTAGCAGCCTGTTTATCAGCGACGGTTATTGCGGGGGCAGAACATTTGAGTTATTTGATACAACGAGACTAGGTTTTTCGCTTCCATTTGTGGAGGTGTAATGGATCTCGTCAAACTTTGTTAGTACTAGTTCCTTCTTTATGAATGAGATGAAGCAGAGCTTTTGCCTCCGTTTAAAAAAACACGTCAAGAGGAATTTCTTTTATAGTAGAGCCGATAATGGAGTGAAGTCCATGCGTGCAATGCCACAAGCTACAGAGTTGATAGAGGCAAAGGTGTCCCGTCTTTCGATGAGATGTGGTTTTCGCTTTGGAGGAAGTCGACTTTGACGATCCGACTACGAACGTGCGAGGACGTCGCGCCTTAGCAACCGCTAAACCAACTCCGAGAGGTTATTGACCACGCCGGAGCACGATCAACGACCACGAGGGTCTGCTTCCTGCGAGCAAGCGAAGAACAAGCAAGAAACTGAGATTGCAATCTGGATATTGCGAATATAAGATGAAAGCTTTATTGATGAAGGTGGGGTTACGTGGCGCTTTGTCAGTCGTTGAACACAAGCGGCTGCGAAGTTGCAGCTATGGCGAACTTTTAATCTAAACAAAACCCAAGGTCTAAACGGTGCCCTAAGAGCTGTATATATGGAGGAAGAGGGGGGGAATTTCGTGGCCCTTGGTGGAGGGGTCCGAAATCAACCCTAACTCTTGTTTCCCCACACATACGGACTCTAAAAACAACCTATACTTAAGTATTTCGAAATTACATGGGCCTGGCCCAATAATAAGGTGACGCAGCACCTAGAATAGCCTATGGACGAATATTATGAAGTGGCATCTTGTATATTTCGTCCAAGGCCTCATGCACTCATTAGGGTGGCTTCAAAGTCCTGGGATCATCACTTGTAACTCCGTTCTTGTTCCCCTTGCGCATGCCAACATCTCCATGCTTGAACTTGCTCCAAGGTTCATCTTTCTTGTCCATGGTAGGCCCTTCATTTGTAAGCAAAACAAATGTATCCAATTTAGGCAGCATCATATTCTCATGAACATTGGAATCGTTACCAAGAAACGAAAGTACCTGATAATTCAATTGGCGTGCGCGAGCTCTAGTAATTGGTCCAGTATGTATAGCAGCAGGGGCTGTGGGTGTAACAATGGTATTGATGTCCTCATCAAGAGTAGTAGTAGAGCACTTTACGTACGGAGCCATATTGCACAGTTCCCAATGCCCCCCAGGCTTTTCCGGCTCCTCGTGCTTAATTGGGAGGCGCTAGTTTAAATATGCTACTAGCTGATGAGGAAGCTGCAAGCGAGGTGCGGCTAGGGCGAGCACGTGAGCCACGTGATCTTTGGGAAGGAAAACCCGTTCACGTGGCTAGGCTGTCCAGTGCACCCAGATTGTGGGGCCGCACGTCCTTTCGACTTCAAAACTCAAACTACCCGTGTAAAATATGGCTCGCAGCGAAGTGTAGTAGTACTATATTTAAAAAAAGGCCGCCGTGCGTTTGGACGGGATCGAACCCACGAAACAAGGTATACACTCCGCGACCACTAGTAGTACTCGTTGGAGTACAACGCAACCTAGAATCGCCTTTTGTCGCTAGTAGTACGTACATTTCCTTACAAGAAACCCCTAATAATGCAAGAAACCACTAAAATGCCAAGAAACTACTACCACTTGCATACGTGGCAGACTTAAGATAAGACTACCTTATCAACCATTGTACATGCTCTTACCAACAAAAATCCTCGAGTGACCTCCTACCTCCGGCCCGTCCATCTAGTCATCCTCGGCCATGGGACGCAGCTACCGCCGCCGGCAGGAGGCGAGTCAAAACCGCCCGTGGTGCGGAGCCCATGTTGCGGCAGCCGGATGCCAGCTCCGTCCGGCGCTTCATGACCGCTAGCTAGCCAAGATAGCTCCGTCCGGCTGCTTGTCTACAAGGTTTGCTAGCTAGATTAGCACGGCAGCATGGCGGCTTCTTTCGCAAGGCAAGGCTCGAAGCCAACCATCGGCTCGGCGAAGGCCATGGGGCGGCTTGTTCGCTCGTGAGTCGGGCTCGGGCCAGCCTGCCAACCCGTGCGGAGGCGGTAGCGGCGTCAGGCCGTCCGGCGGGCGGCGGCCAACTCGCTCATCACCGGCGCCACAAGCGAACACGCATCGATCTTGTTTGAAGTAATGTTAGGGAAAAATAATGATTTGAGGGAATAACAAGATAGAAGGTCGGATGTGGGTCCCTCGTGTCAGCGGTCAAACAAAATGTGTTGGTTTAAGCTGCCTCACAAGACGGACGTGTGGGCCAACCCTGTCATAAATGGGTTTAAACGAACCTAATCGGTAGGAGTACTAGGTAGTAGTTTTTGGCGTGGATTAAGAAATTTTGGGTATGTTTTTGCTATTTTTTGTACAATAGATTCTTCCTAGGGCTGGTTGAAAGTGGTAGTTTTTTGTTAAATACTCTACATATTGTAAGTAGGTGTGAAAGTTAAGCTTTGGAAGCCAATAAGCAAGGCTAGTTACATAGTGCATATGTGTACATGATTGAAAGTAAATATCAACCATGAGTGACTAATATCTTGATGGAAAACTCGAAACTATGGAATACTAGGGAAAAAATGCATGGTTGGAAATACTAGCAATGTTCATGTCCGTTGCAATGAATCATAATTAAAATAATACCTATTCACAAACTTGGTACACAACACTCTAATTTTGATATACATATGTTTCAATTAGAATATATTCCTTGGGCTGCTTTGGTGAGGTCAGGGAGGGATGTGGTTGGATTTAAGATACTAATTATGGGTTTTTCTGCAAATTGGTAGACAAGTGGGATGTTGGTGAGAAAAGGCAACAACTTACCTCACAATCGTTAGATGTAGATCTAATGGTCGAAGCGACGGACGGCGGACACAAAGCATCACCAACTTAGTCTTGTGTAGGAGTACTAGCAAGATCCGTGCATTACGGAACATCAAGATGCATTTTTTTATAAAACACTTGTTGTGATTGACCCTTGGGAGTAATCCCATGTGTAAAACTAATGATATCTCGAGACATATGAGATAAGGTGAAGAGGTGGAGTGTGGTGGTGGTTGGTGGTCCGGGATGGCGGAGGCATGGGGATTGACGACGCCGGCAGCGGCCACCGAGGCCGTTTGTTCGAGGCTTCCTTTCTTAATTGCTCAGCAATGAGGTTTGTTGGAGGTAGGGATGAGCGAGGGAAGGCCTTGTGCGCAAATGTGGAGAGGGTGCGGGTATCTTTTAGTTTAATTTCCATCCGTCAGATATAGATCGGATGGTGTATATTGCAAGATGGCACACGTACCATCATCACCACCTCGGTTTTTTATAAGAGAAGAAATATAAGTATGGAGATACAAACGTATTATCGACACTTGCTTCCGTAAACTAGCATCTACATTCTATTCAATGCCTCGGCATGTGGGGCCTTAGCACAATGACTTCTCGACTGTGTAAAACAAAGATTTTCCCGTCGCCGACAAGGAGGGGGTGACGGTGGCGCGCTTTTTGGCTTGCTCTAGTACTAGTATAGTCATACTAGGTGGTCTAAGCACGTGTAGATTTATTCTTTTCGCGTCTCGTGTTCGCCATATACGCCATGATTTGTTGATGAATAGATGATAAGTTATTCACGGGGAAACCCTTGATGAGCGTGTTCGCAGAGAGAGAGAGAGAGAGAGAGAGAGAGAGAGAGAGAGAGAGAGAGAGAGAGAGAGAGAGTGCGTGTGTGATATGTTAGAGTCTGAGGCAATGATAACAGATTCTTTGTGTCTATGTGTGTGGAGGATAGAGAGAGACATGTACATGGGGTGATGTAGGCGGAACCCTCGTGGACGATCTTTCACGTTGGAGCGGATCCTACGGGAATCACGAAGAACAGCGGAAGAACACGAGGAAATCGAGGGAGGAACGAGGGAAAACACTCAACCAACAAGGAATCGGTCACACAAATGCTAGATCAAATGATATAGGGCGGAACCCTCGTGGGCGATCTTTCACGTTGGAGCGGATCCTCACGGTGAATCACGGCGAACACGCGGAAGAACAAGAGGGAAAACACGGGAAGCGAGAGAGATCACTCAACCGACAAGAAAGCGATCACACAAGTGCTAGATTATCAAACACATAGAGTGGCACAAGATTCAAGGACAACAAAGGTAAGGATACACGAGTAGCCGTTCTTCTCCGAGAGGAGGTCTTGATGGGTCCACCCTAGAAGGGGTCTTGAATCCGGCAGGGATCTTCTCCGTAGAGGTCCCGATCTCCGAGGAGAAGTAGCCAAGTGGATGAGCAAAACTCTCTCACCTAAACATGAGCTAATCCAAAGCTAACCCCACTAGGAGATGGGAGGGTCCTATTTATAGTCCGAGTGCAAATGGAAGTCAAAGCGAAGGGGTACATGGGCTTCAGCCCGCATCGAGCGTCGGACGTCCGGAGGCTCGGGAAGGTCCGGTCGTCCGGACCCGTTCGGTCGTCCGTCGATTCTTCTCTGCCGTAGGCGTGTCGGTCGTCCGTAGGGGGCCGGTCGTCCGGGCTTCAGAGGGTCCGGACGTCCGGAGGTATCGATCGTCCGTAGTTTTGGCTCGGGTGATTGTCGTCCGGACGTCCGGGCAGCTCCGATCGTCCGTAGATCTGGTTCGGGTGACGAAGTTCGGACGTCCCGGGCGTCGGACGTCCGTGTCTGGGAGAGTGTCGGACGTCCGAGTCTTCCGGTCGTCCGACGCTGAGACTCTGCAGCTCCGTCTTTTCCGTCTTCTCTTCGAGCTTCCCTCGCGGATGGTGTAGGTGTTCCTTGGCGCTTGCACTCCTCCTCGTCGTCTGTGAAGCTCGGTCATACCTATGCATGCACCCGAGTGGAGTGTCAAGTAGTATACCATCCTCGAAGGGTCAAGTGAACACGTGTAAAGGAGAAGATTCACCTTTAGGTATGGGAAGTAGGGGTCGACGTGTCACTTGCCAAGCGGACTCTTGACATGGTGATGACCGTAGGATGCTCCGCATCATCCCTCCCCTTGGAAAGATCCGACCTCGGATCGAAAACCAAATCACCATGGGAAAGAGATGGCGGTGCCGTGTCAAAGTGGTCGATCACCAAGCTCTCGTCATCTTGAAGCTCGAAATGGGCACTCTCAATGTCGCGCCATCTTGTGATTCCTTCAAAAGGAGTAAATAGAACAAACACTTGGAAAAACAAATGTGGTTAGCGTTAGTGCAAAACCAAGCATTCAAGAGGTGATTCACCAAACAAGTGTTGTCATCGAGCATAGCATAGGGTGTGACAAAGGATTGTGACATGGCATGTAAGCATATGAATTGAGCAAAATCAAGGTCATCATGGAAACAAGCATGTAAACGTGAGGTAGTGATGCAAATATGTGTGACAAGAGAATAAGCATCTACCTCAAGAGCATAGCAATCATGCATAAAGCGCTCGACAAATGGTCGATGGTAGGCATAGGAATCATTCACAACACCAAATAAGATGAGATGTCTAAACACATGGGTCAAGTGCAGGACAATCCAAGCATAACATGCATAGGGTGTAGTGAAGATAGTATGGCACTCAACACAATAGAAAGAGCAATTGTTCATCATGTGTGATGCAATCAAGTCAAGCATGTAGCAATCAATGGGACATGGCATATGTGAAGTAATGACATTGTTGCAACCAAACATATGAGAGGAGCAAGTAATCCGAGAATTGGATGCAACACACAAGGTACATATATCATGATGCATGGGAATGTGATAATGGCAAGTCGAAGCAAGATCTCTACTAAGTGCGCAATCAAGTGGTCCAAGATGACCAATAAGTCTCACGGTGTAAGCAACACAAGTAGTATGATCCGCAATATCCATGCTCAAGAAAGATGTCACCTTGAAGGCATGTCCTTGCGCATTCTTCACAATGCGAAGCACAAACAAGTGCGATGTAGAATAAATCGTGGTAGAAGGTGGTTCGCTCTCAAGAGCTCAAGTGGTCAACTCACGTGAAGTGGAAGTCGACACAAAGTCCAAGTATCCTACACATGCACAAAGCAAAACAAAGAAAGTATGCGCATAGTAGACAAACGCATCATCCATCATGATGGTTCTCATCCTTTGCACAAAACCATTAGAAGGACAAGTGCATGAATAATATGATGCAACAATGCCGATATTCATGGCACTAGGTATATGGTGCAAAGAGTTAAGACAAAGCATGCTTCACAAGAATTATGTCAAAATCTCCAAATATATGCGAGAATGCTATGGGGCAATCTCATGAGCAAGGCGAGAATCATTGTTGCACTCAATACATGGCAAATCATCTAGCATGAGGAGGCAACACATAGAGATATAGGACAAGAAGCAATATGAATCATGTGCAAAGCATATAGATGGTTGTCATCACCCGCATGAAATGGTGATGCAACATAAGCAAACATAGTAATCAAGTCGTGCAAACTAGTGGGCGAAGATGCAACACACTAGAAGAAATCATGGCAATCATGTCATGTAAACAAATAATAGGCATAGGGAATGCACATGACATATCGCAAGCACGAACACAAAGCAAGATCATAGTGTCATCATAGGCATGGGGCACAAAGCAATCATGGCAATACCAAACAATATCTCCACCACGCTTGCAAATACACATACAAGTCTGGAATCAATCATCATGTGTAATGCAAAGCATGGGTCACAAATGCATGGCAAATGCATAGGAATGGGCATATCATGCAAAGTGAACATGGCAACATGGGCAAAAGATATATAATGGAGAACAACCCATAGCCAAGTGAGGGCCATGTAGAAGAAATGCGTGAAGACTTCGCGTGAAGAGAGCGGTGGGAAAGTCAATCCATGGGATCCCAAATCATCGTTGCTCTCTAGAGCTCGTTTTGTCAACTCGTGGGATTGCGAAGTTGACAAGTATTCATGGGTACCTACACAAAGAGACACAAGCGAAAGAAATTGTGTGTGTGGTAAATGTACACATCATCCATCATGATGTGTATGTGCACATGTGAGTTAGCACAAGAAAAGCATCGCTCAAAGAAATTTGATGCATGGTATAAGAACATGTCATCCATCATGAAAGAATAGTTATTATGTAGGACACGATGGGGACACCAATTGAGAATGCAAGTATATGGCGCATCGATAGCATTTTCATTCATGGGGAGCATATGGTGCACACAAGTATGGGGATCATGCAATGAATGGGATGGATCAAATTCTCCTAACATGTATGAGGAAACTATGGGGGTCTCCTCATGAGCAATAGCGGAAACATCACATGGAGAAAATGGACAACATCCAAAACAATGCATATCCGAAGCTAGGAGGGCATGGCATGGCATATGAGATAAAGGATGCAAAGGGAGCATATCAATATCATCACAAGAAAAACAAATGCCAATAACCATGGGCTTGTCCTGTATGCCATATGTGCAAATTGGGTTTATTTTAATGGCATATGCATAGTCACTATGAAGAGATTGCAAATAAGACATATGGTTGATCTCATGCATAGCATATGACAAGTCAAGCGGATTAGCAAACATGATGTGACCTAAAGAATTGTCACAAGAAATCCTATGTAACATGGCATCACAACTAATAGACTCCACATGAGAATCATCATATTCATCATAAATGGGCAAATCATCACATGGGAAATCATACTAGAATGAAGCATGTCAATAGGGTGATCAACATCATGCAAGCAATCAATGTCAAAATAGTCCACTAGTGGGACGAGAGCATCACCGTCACCTTTGTTACCTTTGTCATTCCACTCAAGTGGTGTAGGTGAAGGTGGGGAAGACCAAATGGTGGTCATCTTCATCTTGATGGAACCATGTGGGGGGTGCATCATATTCCACCATGGCCATCGTCTTGTCCAAAGGGAGGACGAAGTAAATCGAGGATCGTGGCGTCATCATAAATGGGACCTAGCACCAAATGAGAAGACACAATAGAGGTAGAGGTCAAGTTGTTAGAAATGCAAATGGCCTCACTAGACCTATCAACTATCTCACTCTCTCTATGTGGTGGTTCACTCACTCCCTCAAAATAGGTGCACTCAAACTCACGTATGGTGGAGTCACTCATCTCACTCAAGTGGTGGGGTTGTGGCTCTCCTCACATGGGAATTGGGGCAACACATATATGGGGCTAGTGGTGAAGTCACTCTCACTCTCAATATGGTGGCTCAAGTCACTCAAGTCATCATCGTCGCCGTGGTCGAGGTGAAATACTCAACCATCTCATTCTTTGTCGCCATGGATGAAGGCGAAGATGGCACATCATCACTCTCCTCCATGACCGAAGGAAAATCCCATGCTCGATCATCTCGTCATCGCTGCCGTGGATGAAGGCGAAGATGGCGCAACATCACTCTCACCTCCTAAGATGGAAGCATCATCCTTGCTCGCCACCTTGTCGCTTGCCTCCAAAGCTTGGTCCTTGAAGGTCTCCGTAGTCGCACTTGTCGCCGCACCATCTTGAAAAAGAGTCAAGGTAGACTCGGCATCATCAATGCCACAAAGAGGGATGGCGGTGAAATCGCACTTGGGAGCATCGTCTTGGAGCTTGTCGGGCTTGGACATCGTGGTGGTACTAGCCTCATGCTTGTCGTGAGCTTGGTCTCCACGAAGTTTGCTTGGGGTGGAGAAGCGTTGGCCTTCATGAGTTCTTGTTCCGCCTTGAGAGCACCAATGTAGTAGTCGTCGATGGACTTGTAGTTCTCGAGGAAGATGGTCTTGGAGATGTCGTTGTGCAATCCCATCATGAAGTGGAACTTCATTGACATGGGGAATTCGCCCACGCCTGGCTCGTCGCAAGGCGATCTTCATCTCCTTGAATCTGCGTCGATGGACTTGGATCCTTGGATGGTGTTCTCAATTGGCGTCGAAGTTGTTCCGTGTAGGTTGGAGGCACGAACTCTCGCCGCAAAGCTCTCTTCATCTTGGACCAACTCATCTCGTAGCACTCCGAAGGTGTGTGAAGCCACCATGTCGGCGTAGTCGTGGAAGTTTCTTGTGGCGCACTTCACTTGATCTTGGGAGGAACTTGATGTAGCTTGAGGTAGTCGTCCATCAAGCGCTCCCACTCGAGGTACTCCTCGGGTTCTTGAGTCCCATAGAAAGGAATCTCGTGGTCGATGTCGAGGTCGTAGTAGCTCGTGGAAGTCGCGGACTTGAGCTTGGGGAGCTTCTCTTGGCGTAGTGTTGGGGTGCTTGTTGGCGAAGATGCGAATATCGGGCGAAGATGCCTTGGGAGATGGTGAAGTCGTTGGCGGTTGTTGATGTTGAGCTCTTGACCTTCACGTTCTTGTTGATGATGGTGTCGATGCCGATGTGATCTTGCCGGAGATGGTCGCGCGGAAGGATGTGCTCTTGAGCGTCTTCTCGAAGATGAGGAAGATCGCTTGTAGGGCTTGATGAGGGATTTGATCTCCTCCATTTTAGCTTGCATCTTGGCGTTGGAGTTGTTGTTCGTGGCATCGAACTCGTCGTTGTTGTTGTAGACCGGTGGTGAAATGCCTTGCCTATCCATCACAAGACTCGAGCAAACATGAGTGGGAGAAAGAGAAGAACTTATACCAATGTACCTTGACCGATGTTGAAAATGAATCAAGTTCACTCAAATGCGGACAATGAAATAGCACTATTGGTACCAATCCTTGTCGGTACTCACACCTACACAAGTAAAGCTTATGGAGGAGCTCGGTGAGGATAGTGGCACAAAATTTAATGCAAAATGTTAGCAAGAGTCAATAATGTTGAAAGAGATTCACAAATTCATAAGCGAAACAAGTAGACCAATAGCAATATGAGGCACACGGAACACACACACGGATAGATAAATGGGGCCGTGCAACCAAGGAATGAGCTCAAAATGTGGAATCCACCAAAGCGCTCGTGTTGCACAACTCAAGAGAGACGCTAGCACGATTGCTCAAAAGGCGGATCGACACTTGTGCACAACCTATAAGATGCAAAATGGATAAATTTATATCCCAAGTATGCTATGTATGTATGGTTCGGTGTTTCTTTCAAGATGATCCAAGATGATCGGATATGACAATCTTATATGCAATATGGTATGATGCTATGGCACTTGCTTACAAGCTCTTTGCTCTCTTTCTTTCTTTGCTTAAAAGCTTATTCTCTTTTTTTTCTATGGCCACTTTTGCACAATGCACAAACCAAGATAGCAATTGTGTATGTCGGGAACAAACTTGAGACACAATGGATGATATGATACCAATATGATATGGTATGGTATGTAATGGAAGGTATGATCACTAATGTGCACAAGTAACGTTGCCGGCAATACTCAAATGGCTAGTCTCGATAGGCAAGTAAAGCAAAATGGGAAAAGGGGTTATCAATGCAATTGCAAGGGGAATGTACAATGGTGTCGTCGAGGTTACCGTCCTTTGCGATGATGAGTGGCGGTGTTCTTGATGTAGATACCAAGATGATGGAGACTCGTCCCTAAGTAGCCGAAACACCTTAGGAAACGGAAAAACCGCGAACTCAAAATCTCAAACGACAAATGTCAAATGGTGGTAGCGGGAATGCGGTGGTGGTTTGCACTTGGCAATGCAGAAGTGGAATGATGGGCTATACACGTGTCGGAGTTGAAGCACGGTCCCTAAGTAGCCGAAACACCTTAGGAGACACAACTCACAACACAAACAAAATTGGGTTAAGTTGGGTTGGCGGAAGTGTATGGTGGGCAAGCCTATGCGGAAGTTACGGTGGTGGTGGTGGTTGATGAAGATGCAACCGTCCCTAAGTAGCCTAAACACCTTAGGAGACTCGCATCACAACTCAAACAACCTCAAATGCAAAGGGGAACAAAATTGGTTAGGTTGCGGAAGTCGGTGGTGGCTATGCGGAGGATGTGGTGGAAGCCCTAGGCAAACTTGCCAAATTTTCAAAAATTTAATGGAGTCAAATGGTGGTGGTAGTATTTTTGTGGGAAGGGGGATGTCAAGAGCTTCAAAACGAGCTAAAGAACGTCAAAATCAGAGTTCGGATGAATTAGAATTCTGGCGAAACAAGAATCAGCGAAGTGTGAAACTACAGGTTACGGACGTCCGGAAATGGTCGGACATCCGTAAATTCAGTTCAGGTTAGGGGTTCGATCGTCCGGAAAAGGTCGGACGTCCGGTCGTTCGAGGGCTCGGACGTCCGTAAAACTCGGTCGTCCGGTGGGTCGGGTCAGTCAGCGAAAATTGAGATCCGGATAGCGATTTTGAGTGGAATTTTGGGATTTTGGGGTCAAAATTGAAGAGATTTCGTGGATGAAAGATGGGAAACTTGGGCAAATGCTAGATCCACTCGAAACCAAGCAAATCCATGGATCAAAATCAACAAAACATCATCAAAACTAACAAATCACAAAAAAATTTGGGGCTATTTTTGGTGGGGATTTTCGGATTTAGGGCGAAATCAACAAAATCAAGCTAGAAAAAGAGGAGTAGGGGCTCCAAAACGTGATCAACCTAAGCTCGATCCATAGATGATATAGGGTGGAACCGATGAGGACATCAATACCATTGTTACACCCACAGCCCCTCTTGCTACATATCTTGGACCAATTACTAGAGCTCTCATGACATAAATTAAATTATCGGTACTTTCGTTTCTTGGTAATGATTCTAATGTTCATGAGAATATGATGCTGCCTAAATTGGATACATTTGTTTTGCTTACAAATGAAGGCCCTAGCTTGGAGAAGGATGGACATTGGAGCAAGAACAAGCATGGAGATAATGCCATGCGCAAGGAGAACAAACGGAGTTACAAGTGATGATTCCAGGACTTTGAAGCCACCCTAATGAGTGCATGAGGCCTTGGACGAAATATACAAGATGCCACTTCATAATATTAGTCCATAGGCTATTCTAGGTGCTTCGTCACCTTATTATTGGGCCAGGCCCATGTAATTTCGAAATACTTAAGTATAGGCTGTTTTAGAGTCCGTATGTGTGGGGAAACAAGAGTTAGGGTTGATTTGGACCCCTCCACCAAGGGCCACGAAATTCCCCCTCTTCCTCCATATATACAGCCCTTAGGGCACCGTTTAGACCTTGGGATTTGTTTAGTTAAAAGTTAGCCATTGCAACCGTGTACTTTGTTTGTGTCCAACGACCGGACCAAGACCGCTTACGGATCCCCACCATTATCAATACTTCATATATATTCGCAATATTCAGATTGCTTTATCATATTCTTGCTTGTTCTTGATTGCTTGCAGGAATAGACCTTCGTGGTCGGAGTTGATCGTGCTCCGGCGTGGTCAATAACCTCTCGGAGTTGGTTTAGCGATAGCTAAGGCGCAACGTCGTGCTGCGTTTGTAGTCGGATCGTCAAAGTCGTCTCCATCAAATCGATAGTTATCATCTCATCGAAGATCGGGACACCCTCGCTCTATCGGGAACCCTCGTGGGCGATCTTTCACGTTGGAGCGGATCCTCGGTGAATCACGGCGAACAGCGGAAGAACAAGAGGGAAAACGGGGAAGCGAGAGAGATCACTCAACCGACAAGAAAAGCGATCACACAAGTGCTAGATTATCAAACACATAGAGTGGCACAAGATTCAAGGACAACAAAGGTAAGGATACACGAGTAGCCGTTCTTCTCCGAGAGGAGGTCTTGATGGGTCCACCCTAGAAGGGGTCTTGAATCCGCTTGGGGATCTTCTCCGTAGAGGTCCTGATCTCCAGGAGAAGTAGCCAAGTGGATGAGCAAAGGCTCTCTCACCTAAACATGAGCTAATCCAAAGCTAACCCCACTAGGAGATGGGAGGGTCCTATTTATAGTCTGAGTGCAAATGGAAGTCAAAACGAAGGGGTACATGGGCTTCAGCCCGCATCAGGCGTCGGACGTCCGGAAGGCGTCGGACGTCCGGAGGCTCGGGAAGGTCCGGTCGTCCGGACCCGTTCGGTCGTCCGTCGATTCTTCTGCGCCAGAGGCGTGTCGGTCGTCCGTAGGGGGCGGTCGTCCGAGCTTCAGAGGGTCCGGACGTCCGGAGGCTATCGATCGTCCGTAGTTTTGGCTCAGGTGATTGTCGTCCGGACGTCCGGGCAGCTCCGGTCGTCCGTAGATCTGGTTCGGGTGTGAAGTTCGGACGTCCGGGCGTCGGACGTCCGTGTCTGGGAGAGTGTCGGACGTCCGGAGTCTTCGGTCGTCCGACAGCTGGGACTCTGCAGCTCCGTTTTTTCCGTCTTCTCTTCGGGCTTCCCTCGCGGATGGTGTAGGTGTTCCTTGGCGCTTGCACTCCTCCTCGTCGTCCGTGAAGCTCGGTCATACCTATGCATGCACCCGAGTGGAGTGTCAAGTAGTATACCATCCTCGAAGGGGTCAAGTGAACACGTAAAGGAGAAAATTCACCTTTAGGTATGGGAAGTAGGGGTCGACGTGTCACTTGCCAAAGCGGACTCTTGACATGGTGATGACCGTAGGATGCTCCGCATCATCAAAGAACACAAAGGAGATACATGATTCAAGGTCAACAAAGGACGATACAAACAGTAGCCGTTCTTCTCCGTGAGGAGGTCTTGATGGGGGCCACCCAAGAGGGGTCTTGAATCCAAGGTGGATCTTCTCCGAAGAGGGCGCGGTCTCTCTCGTCGAGTAGATCCGGTATGGATGAATGACTCTATCTAATGAGCTAAATCAACGCTTCCCTAGAAAGAGGAAGGGATGGAGTATATATAGTCTAGGGGCGAAGAGGTACATGGGTCTCGGCCCTTCTTGTCTTGTGACAGTGAGCCGGATGTCGGCGTCGGCCGGATGTCCGGGGCTTGTGGAGGCGCCGGATGTCTGGGCTGGGGGCGGATGTCCGGCTGGCTGGGTCTTCAGCCGCAATCGGGTCAGTGGGCGCGGATTTCAGGGGGGCGGATATCAGGGGCTTCGTGGGAGGCCGGATGTCCGGGGGCTGGGGGCGGATGTCAGGCCCTGAGGCCTTCGGCTCTTTGTGGTGGGCGCTGGATGTCCGGTGGGGCGGATGTCCGGAGCTTCTTGGAAGGGCGGATGTCGGGTGGCGCCGGATGTCCGGCTCTGCAGACTTCTCGGTTCCTCTCGTCGTGTTCCTTCATCCTTGTACTTGGGGACTTGTCCATCATTCCAAGCATCTCCGAGAGGGTCTCCTTGGTACCTAGGCATGCATAGAGTCCTCGCCTTAGGTAGCAACCATGTCTCACACGAATGGAAAGGGGAAGCATGTAGGAACGGGTTCACCTTGTGTCCAATGGCGAATAGTCGAGGTCTCATCTCTTGTATCCTTGGGGCTTGGAGAGTAGTCGGAGTGTACATGGTGATGAACGTGGGATGCTCCGCATCTTCTCCCCTCCCTTGGGAAAGATCCGACCTCGGATCGTGATCCTCATCACCATGGAAACGGTTGTCGTAGGCGGACTTGTAGTTGGACGAAGTTGAAGACATGGCGCAATCCAAGTAGTCCAAAGTGTCGCGGAGTGATAGATATGCAAAAGAGCAAACACAAGCAACACTCGGAAATACAATGGTTAAGCGCATAAAGTGTCCATCATGTAAGAATGAGTCCGTGAGGCAAGATTGTTCATGACAAAGTACATGAAGCTTAGCAAGATGATATGGAATGAGATGTAAAGCATTCATGGGAGCAAAAGCATTCAATGTGCACACAATTGTGTTATGAGTATGAGCAATGCAACCACGGTGCAATATGATGTCATAATGGGATGGTGCAACAAAAGCATGAACATATCAATGGATGCTCAATATGTGAATGTCATCATTGATGCGGAGCATCCTTGATCATCCCCATGGACCTTCGTCGCCTCACCAAGCTCCAAAGGACCCATGGCGAGAGCACGAGCTCGAGCTCTCGAGACCGAGGTGACTTCTCTCCTTAGTGAAATATCATATGACCCTCTCGAGACATGGCTACTACCTCAATCCGGAATGTTGTGCATGCTTAGGTACCAAGGAACCAACCTAGGAGAAGCTACAGCTCAAGATGGACACCAAGAGCAAGAGGAAGAACTGCAGAGTCAGCAGGCGGTACTACCGCTCAAGCCAAGCGGTACTACGGCTGGGAGCCAAGCAGTACTACCGCTCTCCATCCGCCTACTTCCGCAAAACCCGACACACTCCAGAATCGAGCAGCGTCGGGCGGTACTACCGCTCAAGATAAGCGGTACTACCGCTGAAAGCGGTACTACCGCCATGAAGCCACGGTACTACCGCCCTGCCTGCGTGCAGCGTTTCGGGCCGAGGCCCATGTACTCGTTTCGCCCCCAACTTACCCCTTGGAGGTCCTAGACTATAAATAGACCTTCCCCTCATCCTTTCTAGGGTTAGCTTTGGATTTGCTCATATTTCGGTGTGAGAGCCTTTGCTCATCCACTTGGCTACTTCTCCTTCGAGATCAGGACCTCTCGGAGAAGATCCCCAAGCGGATTCAAGACCCCCTCCTAGGGTGGACCCCTCAAGACCTCCTCTCGGAGAAGAACGGCTACCCTTGTATCCTACCCTTTGTTGTCCTTGAATCTTGTGCCACTCTATGTGTTTGATAATCTAGCACTTGTGTGATCGTATTCTTGTCGGTTGAGTGATCTCTCTCTCGTTCTCCCCGTGTTTTCCCTCGTGTTCTTCCGCTCGTTCTTCGTGTTCCTCGTAGGGATTCTCTCCAAGCGTGAAAGATCGTCATCCTAGGGTTCCGCCCTACATCATCATGGTATCATGAGCCACGTTGATCACGTTATTGGAGCCCCTACCCCTCTTTTTCTAGCTTGATTTTGTTGTTTTGTCCTAATTCGAAAATTCCCCACAAAAATAGCCCCAATTTTTTTTTGTGATTTGTTAGTGTGATGAAATTTTGTTGATTTTGATCAAGTGGATTTGCTTGGTTTCGAGTCGATCTAGCATCTCCCAAGTTTCACCTCTTTCCATCCACAAAATCCATCAATTTTGACCGAAATCACCCATTTCCGCCCCAAAATCGCAAGCGATTCGAGCAATCGAGAAAATCCCGACACGAGCGGTACTATCGCCCTCCGAGCGGTACTACCTCACGAGAGCGGTACTACCGCCCTCCTAGCGGTACTACCGCTGAGTACGGCACTACCGCCAGCCCCGTTCAGCCTAAATAGTGAAAAATCCCGACACGGCGGTACTACCGCCGGTTCCAAGCGGTACTACCGCTTCGAGCGGTACTACCGCCCTACCCAGCGGTACTACCGCCTGGCGATTCAGCCTTCCGGCTTTCACCATTTTCATCATAACTTTTCACTCCGAACTCCGATTTGAGTGTTCTTTGGCTCGTTTTGAAGCTATCGACGTGCCCGAAGTCCTCACCTTGGTTTCACCACCTTTTGACACCATCAAATTTTCCGAACATCGGCATCTTTGCCTAGGGCTTAAACCACATCATCCGCTATACCACCTCCACTTTCCGCTACCACATTTTCGCTTTTGGCCTTTGAGAATTTGAGTTGTGGTTCTCGTGTCCTATTGTGTTTCGGCTATATAGAGTGCGGTTCGGCGTCAACATCACCACCGCTCATCTTGACAAGGACTCATCATCGTCAAGGACGGTAACCTCGGCGACATCTTTGTCATCTCTCGCAATTGCATTGATAACCACATAGCCTTACTTTTGCGTTGCTTACCCATCGAGACTAGCCATTGAGTATTGCCGCAAGCGTGACTTGTGCACTTTAGTGATCATACTCCATAGCATACATAGCATACCAAAGTGGTGCATATCTTGAGATCAACTTGTGTGTCACAATGTTGTCATAGCATACACAATTGCTATCTTGGTTCGTGAAGTTTGCATAAGAAAAGAGCTCAAAAGTGAAAGAGCCACCCAAGCTTTTAAGCAAAGAGGAAAGATAAGCAAAGAGCTTATAAGCAAGAACCATAGCATCATACAACATTAAGATTGTCATACCCGATCATCTTGGATCATAGCATCAAATATCATACATATAGCATACTTGGGATACAGATCGTTGCATTTTTGCCTAATAGATTGTGCACAAGTTCACGTATCCGCCTTTTGTGCAATCGTGCTAGCGTCTCTCTAGTATTGTGCAACAAGAGCATTCTCGTGGTTTCCACATTTTGGCTCACTTTTGGTTTGCACAATCCCACTTATCTATTTGCGTGTGTGTTTCCGTGTACCACTACTTGCTTGGTCTACTTGTTACATTTGCGAATTTGCGAATCTTTTTCAACTTTATTGAGTCTCACTTACAATCGCATCAAATTTTGTGCCACCATCCTAACCGAGCTCCACCATAAGCTTTCATTTGTGTAGGTGTGAGAACCGACAAGATTCTAATTATCAGGTACTTTCGTTTCTTGGTAATGATTCTAATGTTCATCTACCAGGAGACTTGGACCGTATGCTCGACTCGTATAGTGCCGGAGTCACTTAGCCATTGAACCTTGTAGGGGTGTGGGTGCTTCCTCTTGACCAATTGTAGCTTGGAGCATAGTTCTTCACTTGCCAAGTTGTGGCAACTACCTCCATCGATGATGACCTTGATGGACCGTCCATTGATGCCGGCTTTTGTGTGGAAGATGTGGCATCGTTGGTCTTCTTCTTGTTGATGTTGAAGAGTCAAGACCTTGGAGACAACGAGGCGGGCTCGAATCCTCATCACAAAAGACTTGATCATCTTCATCTTCATTCACTTGCGGTGCATGGCCACTTGCTCAAGGGCTTCCATTTCCTCTTCACTCATAGAGTCATATGTGCCATCGTCGTTGAGGATCATGGTGCGCTTGTTGGTGCATTCGTATGACTTGTGGCCTCGGCCGCCGCAAGTGAAACACTTGAAGGAGCTTGTCTTGATGGTCTCATCGGTCGGAGTAGAGGATGAAGCACGCGGCTTGAGGTTGCTTGTAGTAGGAGGAGGACGACTTGAACTTGTTGATGTCTTCTTGTAACTTGACTTGTCGTCGTTTCTTGAGGGAAGCTTGGTTGATGTAGATGTTGGAGGAGTCGTTGAAGCTTGATTGTTGGGGAAGCCGTAGGTCTTGGATGAGTACTTGGCATATTTGAAGTCATCTTGCACTTGGCGTTCCGCCTTTGTAGCTTGATGCACGAGCTCAATGAGGGTTGAGTACGGTTGGAAGTCGGCGATCTTCTTGATGGGATGATTGAGTCCATTCAAGAAACGTGCCATAGTTTGCTCATCGTCTTCCTTGACATTGGCTCGAATCATGGCTATCTCCATCTCCTTGTAGTATTCTTCAACGCTCTTTGTTCCTTGCTTGAGTAGTTGGAGTTTCTTGAAGAGGTCGCGATTGTAGTAGGTTGGCACAAAACGTGCTCGCATGACATCCTTCATTTGAGCCCAAGTGGTGATTGGGGGTTCACCTCTTGCTTGTCGTCGCTCAATGATTTGTTCCCACCATATGAGCACATAATCTTGGAACTCAAGTGATGCCATAGCGATTTTCTTTGCTTCATCGTAGTTGTGCAAGCGGAAGATTTTGTCAACCTTCAATGCCCATGAGAGGTAGTCTTCGGGGTCATTGCTTCCATTGAACTTGGGCATGGTGAATTTTAGCTTGCCGTAGCGTTGCTCTTCATTGTGTTGTTGGCGATGTTGATGATGACGTCCTTGACGTGGAATGTACTCGTCTTCATGTTGCTCTTGGCGCGGAGGAAGACCATGATCAACTTGCTCTTGTTGAACTTGATGTTGAGGTGGAGCTTGACGAGCTTGTGGAGGAGCTTGAGGAACTTGACGTTGTACATGAGGTTGGTAGTTCCTCTCTTGGATTTCTTCTCGAAGGGCTTCCTCTTGATTGCGCCGTTCGCGATTGCGGTTGGCGAAGGCTCGACTTGATTCTTGAAGGGCACGTTGCGCCTCAAGAGCTTGCGCTTCACGTTGTTGTTGTTGTTGAAGACGTTGAGCCTTGGCGTCTTGTTCGTCTTGGTGACGACGAGCTCTTTCTTCCTCTTGTTGGCGACGAAGACGTTGTCGTTCTTGGGCTTGAGCAAAAGCCTCTTGGTTTGATTGAGGACGAGGAACTTGATCATCAACTTGCTCTTGTGAATGCTTGTCATGTAGCGGGTTGCGAGATGCATGACGGTCTTGGCGCGCGGCTCGTCGAAGAGTGTTCGATGACGGTGTACTTGAGTCGTAGAAGGTGTCGTCGGAATGTCGACTCGAGCGGCTCCGTCTTGATGATGAAGAAGTGGAATGATGCCGTGTTCTCATCAACGCGCGGATCTCGTCCATTCTTGCATCATTCTCTTCCTTGTGAGCCTCGAACTTGTTGTCGAAGTAGTCTCTTGTACGTTGCTCGGAGAGTCGCAAGTCGGTGGCGAGGTTGTCGATGCGGTCGCTCATTGCTTGTTGTTCTTGGTGCAACGCTCGTTGTGCACCAAAGAGGTGGCTCTTGGTGACGTACGAGGACATGTCATCATCTTGCTCGATGAAGAGTGGGTTGGTAGAAGAACTTGGCCTATCCATCATTCCAAACAAGATGTGAGTGGTAGAACGGAAAAGAACTTATACCAATGTACCTTTGACCGATGTTGAAAATGAATCAAGTTCACTCAAATGCGGACAATGAAATAGCACTCTTGGTACCGATTCTTGTCGGTTCTCACACCTACACAAATGAAAGCTTATGGTGGAGCTCGGTTAGGATGGTGGCACAAAATTTGATGCGATTGTAAGTGAGACTCAATAAAGTTGAAAAAGATTCGCAAATTCGCAAATGTAACAAGTAGACCAAGCAAGTAGTGGTACACGGAAACACACACGCAAATAGATAAGTGGGATTGTGCAAACCAAAAGTGAGCCAAAATGTGGAAACCACGAGAATGCTCTTGTTGCACAATACTAGAGAGACGCTAGCACGATTGCACAAAAGGCGGATACGTGAACTTGTGCACAATCTATTAGGCAAAAATGCAACGATCTGTATCCCAAGTATGCTATATGTATGATATTTCGGTGCTATGATCCAAGATGATCGGGTATGACAATCTTAATGTTGTATGATGCTATGGTTCTTGCTTATAAGCTCTTTGCTTATCTTTCCTCTTTGCTTAAAAGCTTGGGTGGCTCTTTCACTTTTGAGCTCTTTTCTTATGCAAACTTCACGAACCAAGATAGCAATTGTGTATGCTATGACAACATTGTGACACACAAGTTGATCTCAAGATATGCACCACTTTGGTATGCTATGTATGCTATGGAGTATGATCACTAAAGTGCACAAGTCACGTTGCCGGCAATACTCAATGGCTAGTCTCGATGGGTAAGCAACGCAAAAGTAAGGCTATGTGGTTATCAATGCAATTGCGAGAGATGACAAAGATGTCGTCGAGGTTACCGTCCTTGACGATGATGAGTCCTTGCCGAAGATGAGCGGTGGTGATGTTGACGTCGAACCGTACCTATATAGCCGAAACACAATAGGACACGAGAACCACAACTCAAATTCTCAAAGGCCAAAAGCGAAAATGTGGTAGCGGAAAGTGGAGGTGGTATAGCGGATGATGTGGTTTAAGCCCTAGGCAAAGATGCCGATGTTCGGAAAATTTGATGGTGTCAAAAGGTGGTGAAACCAAGGTGAGGACTTGCACGCCGATAGCTTCAAACGAGCCAAAGAACACTCAAATCGGAGTTCGAGTGAAAAGTTATGATGAAAATGGTGAAAGTCGGAAGGCTGAATCGCCAGGCGGTAGTACCGCTGGGTAGGGCGGTAGTACCGCTAAAGCGATAGTACCGCTTGGAACCGGCGGTAGTACCGCTCGTGTCGGGATTTTTCGACTATTTAGGCTGAACGGGGCTGGCGGTAGTGCCGTACTCAGCGGTAGTACCGCTAGGAGGCGGTAGTACCGCCTCGGTGTAGTACCGCTCGGAGGGCGGTAGTACCGCTCGTGTCGGGATTTTCTCGATTGCTCGAATCGTTGCGCGATTTTGGGGCGGAAATGGGTGATTTCGGGGTCAAAATTCGATGGATTTTGTGGATGGAAAGAGGTGAAACTTGGGGAGATGCTAGATCGACTCGAAACCAAGCAAATCCACGGATCAAAATCAACAAAATTTCATCACACTAACAAATCACAAAAAAAAATTTGGGGCTATTTTTGTGGGGAATTTTCGGAATTAGGACAAAAACAACAAAATCAAGCTAGAAAAAGAGGGGTAGGGGCTCCAATAACGTGATCAACGTGGCTCATGATACCATGATGATGTAGGGCGGAACCCTAGGATGACGATCTTTCACGCTTGAGAGAATCCCTCGAGGAACACGAAGAACGAGCGGAAGAACACGAGGGAAAACACGGGAGAACGAGAGAGATCACTCAACCGACAAGAATACGATCACACAAGTGCTAGATTATCAAACACATAGAGTGGCACAAGATTCAAGGACAACAAAGGGTAGGATACAAGGGTAGCCGTTCTTCTCCGAGAGGAGGTCTTGAGGGTCCACCCTAGGAGGGGTCTTGAATCCGCTTGGGGATCTTCTCCGTAGAGGTCCTGATCTCGAAGGAGAAGTAGCCAAGTGGATGAGCAAAGGCTCTCACATCAAATATGAGCAAATCCAAAGCTAACCCTAGAAAGGATGAGGGAAGGTCTATTTATAGTCTAGGACCTCCAAGGGGTAAGTTGGGGCGAAACGAGTACATGGGCCTCGCCCAAACGCTGCACGCAGCAGAGGCGGTAGTACTGCGTGGCTTCATGGCGGTAGTACCGCTTTCAGCGATAATACCGCTTATCTTGATGATAGTACCGCCCGACGCCTGCTCGATTCTCGGAGTGTGTCGGGTTTTGCGGAAGTAGGCGGATGGAGAGCGGTAGTACCGTTTGGCTCCCCAGTGTAGTACCGCTTGGCTTGAGCGGTAGTACCGCCCCGCTGGACTCTGCAGTTCTTCCTCTTGCTCTTGGTGTCCATCTTGAGCTGTAGCTTCTCCTAGGTTGGTTCCTTGGTACCTAAGCATGCACAACATTCCGGATTGAGGTAGTAGCCATGTCTCGAGAGGGTCATATGATATTTCACTAAGGAGAGAAGTCACCTCGGTCTCGAGAGCTCGAGCTCGTGCTCTCGTCATGGGTCCTTTTGGAGCTTGGTGAGGCGACGTAAGGTCCATGGGGATGATCGAAGGATGCTCCGCATCAATGATGACATTCACATATTGAGCATCCATTGATATGTTCATGCTTTTGTTGCACCATCCCATTATGACATCATATTGCACCGTGGTTGCATTGCTCATACTCATAACACAATTGTGTGCACATTGAATGCTTTTGCTCCCATGAATGCTTTACATCTCATTCCATATCATCTTGCTAAGCTTCATGTACTTTGTCATGAACAATCTTGCCTCACGGACTCATTCTTACATGATGGACACTTTGCGTGCGCTAACCATTGTATTTCCGAGTGTTGCTTGTGTTTGCTCTTTTTGCATATCTATCACTCCGGCGACACTTTGGACTACTTGGATTGCGCCATGTCTTCAACTTCGTCCAACTACAAGTCCGCCTACGACAACCGTTTCCATGGTGATGAGGATCACGATCCGAGGTCGGATCTTTCCCAAGGGAGGGGAGAAGATGCGGAGCATCCCACGTTCATCACCATGTACACTCCGACTACTCTCCAAGCCCCAAGGATACAAGAGATGAGACCTCGACTATTCGCCATTGGACACAAGGTGAACCCGTTCCTACATGCTTCCCCTTTCCATTCGTGTGAGACATGGTTGCTACCTAAGGCGAGGACTCTATGCATGCCTAGGTACCAAGGAGACCCTCTCGGAGATGCTTGGAATGATGGACAAGTCCCCAAGTACAAGGATGAAGGAACACGACGAGAGGAACCGGAGAAGTCTGCAGAGCCCGGACATCCGGCGTCGGCCGGACATCCGCCCTTCCATAAGCCGGACATCCGCCCCGGCCCGGACATCCAGCGCCCACCACAAGAGCCGAAAGGCCTCAGGGGCGGACATCCGGCCCCAGGCCCCGGACATCCGGCCTCCCACAAGCCCGGATATCCGGCCCTCGCCCGAAATCCGCGCCCCGCACCGATGAAGGTCTGGAAGACCCAGCCAGCCGGACATCCGCCCCCAGCCCAGACATCCGGCGCCTCGAAGCCGGACATCCGGCCGACGCCGGACATCCGGCTCACTGTCACAAGACTGAGAAAGGGCCGAGACCCATGTACCTCTTCGCCCCCCTAGACTATATATACTCCATCCCCTTCCTCTTTCTAGGGAAGCGTTGATTTAGCTCATTAGATAGAGCTTCGCTCATCCATACCGGATCTACTCGACGAGAGAGACCGCGGCCCCTCTTCGGAGAAGATCCACCTTGGATTCAAGACCCCTCTTGGGTGGCCCCCATCAAGACCTCCTCACGGAGAAGAACGGCTACTGTTTGTATCGTCCTTTGTTGACCTTGAATCATGTATCTCCCTTTGTGTTCTTTGATGATGCGGAGCATCCTACGGTCATCACCATGTCAAGAGTCCGTTTGGCAAGTGACACGTGCGACCCCTACTTCCCATACCTAAAGGTGAATCTTCTCCTTTACACGTGTTCACTTGACCCCTTCGAGGATGGTATACTACTTGACACTCCACTCGGGTGCATGCATAGGTATGACCGGAGCTTCACGGACGACGAGGAGGAGTGCAAGCGTCAAGGAACACCTACACCATCCGCGAGGGAAGCACGGAAGAGAAGACGGAAAAGAGCGAGCTGCAGAGTCCCCGGTCGGACGACCGGAAGACTCCGGACGTCCGACACTCTCCCAGGACACGGACGTCCGACGCCCTCCGGACGTCCGAACCGTCACCGAACCAGATCTACGGACGGCCGGAGCTGCCCGGACGTCCGGACGACAATCACCCGAGCCAAAACTACGGACGACCGACAGCCTCCGGACGTCCGGACCCTCCTGAAGCCCCGGACGACCGGCCCCCTACGGACGACCGACACGCCTACGGCAGAGAAGAATCGACGGACGACCGAACGGGTCCGGACGACCGGACCTTCCCGAGCCTCCGGACGTCCGACGCCTTCCGGACGTCCGACGCCTGATGCGGGCTGAAGCCCATGTACCCCTTCGTTTTGACTTCCATTTGCACTCAGACTATAAATAGGACCCTCCCATCTCCTAGTGGGGGTTAGCTTTGGATTAGCTCATGTTTAGGTGAGAGAGCCTTTGCTCATCCACTTGGCTACTTCTCCTCGGAGATCAGGACCTCTACGGAGAAGATCCCCAAGCGGATTCAAGACCCCCTTCTAGGGTGGACCCATCAAGACCTCCTCTCGGAGAAGAACGGCTACTCGTGTATCCTTACCTTTGTTGTCCTTGAATCTTGTGCCACTCTATGTGTTTGATAATCTAGCACTTGTGTGATCGTTTTCTTGTCGGTTGAGTGATCTCTCTCGCTTCCCGTGTTTTCCCTCTTGTTCTTCCGCGTGTTCGTCGTGATTCACCGTAGGATCCGCTCCAACGTGAAAGATCGCCCACGTAGGGATCCTGATAGAGGCGAGGGTGTCCCGATCTTTCGATGAGATGATAACTATCGATTTGATGGAGACGACTTTGACGATCCGACTACAAACGTGCACGACGTTGCGCCTTAGCTATCGCTAAACCAACTCCGAGAGGTTATTGACCACGCTGGAGCACGATCAACCTGACCACGAAGGTCTATTCCTGCAAGCAATCGAAGAACAAGCAAGAATATGATAAAGCAATCTGAATATTGCGAATATATATGAAGTATTGATAATGGTGGGGATCCGTAAGCGGTCTTGGTCTGGTCGTTGGACACAAACAAAGTACACGAAGTTGCAATGGCTAACTTTTAACTAAACAAATCCCAAGGTCTAAACGGTGCCCTAAGGGCTGTATATATGGAGGAAGAGGGGGGAATTTCGTGGCCCTTGGTGGAGGGGTCCGAAATCAACCCTAACTCTTGTTTCCCCACACATACGGACTCTAAAAACAGCCTATACTTAAGTATTTCGAAATTACATGGGCCTGGCCCAATAATAAGGTGACGCAGCACCTAGAATAGCCTATGGACGAATATTATGAAGTGGCATCTTGTATATTTCGTCCAAGGCCTCATGCACTCATTAGGGTGGCTTCAAAGTCCTGGAATCATCACTTGTAACTCCGTTCTTGTTCTCCTTGCGCATGGCATTATCTCCATGCTTGTTCTTGCTCCAATGTCCATCCTTCTCCAAGCTAGGGCCTTCATTTGTAAGCAAAACAAATGTATCCAATTTAGGCAGCATCATATTCTCATGAACATTAGAATCATTACCAAGAAACGAAAGTACCTGATAATTTAATTTGCGTGCGCGAGCTCTAGTAATTGGTCCAGTATATGTAGCAGTAGGGGCTGTGGGTGTAACAATGGTATTGATGTCCTCATCAGTTCCACCCTATATCATCTATGGATCAGAGCTTAGGTTGATCACGTTTTTGGAGCCCCTACTCCTCTTTTTCTAGCTTGATTTTGTTGATTTCGTCCTAAATCCGAAAATCCCCACCAAAAATAGCCCCAAATTTTTTTTGTGATTTGTTAGTTTTGATGATGTTTTGTTGATTTTGATCCATGGATTTGCTTGGTTTCGAGTGGATCTAGCATTTGCCCAAGTTTCCCCATCTTTCATCCACGAAATCTCTTCAATTTTGACCCCAAAATCCCAAAATTCCACTCAAAATCGCGTCCCGGATCTCAATTTTCGCGTTGACCCCGACCCACCGGACGACCGGAGTTTTACGGACGTCCGGAGCCCCTGGAACGACCGGACGTCCGACCTTTTCCGGACGACCGGAACCCCTAACCCGAACTGAATTTACGGATGTCCGACCATTTCCGGACGTCCGTAACCTGTAGTTTCACACTTCGGCTGATTCTTGTTTCGGCCGTAACTAATTCATCCGAACTCTGATTTTGACGTTCTTTAGCTCGTTTTGAAGCTCTTGACATCCCCCTTCCCACAAAAATACTACCACCACCATTTGACTCCATTAAATTTTTGAAAATTTGGCAAGTTTGCCTAGGGCTTCCACCACATCCTCGTGATAGCCACCACCGACTTCCATAACCTAACCAATTTTGTTCCCCTTTGCATTTGAGGTTGTTTGAGTTGTGATGCGAGTCTCCTAAGGTGTTTAGGCTACTTAGGGACGGTTGCATCTTCATCAACCACCACCACCACCGTAACTTCCGCATAGGCTTGCCCACCATACACTTCCGCCAACCCAACTTAACCCAATTTTGTTTGTGTTGTGAGTTGTGTCTCCTAAGGTGTTTCGGCTACTTAGGGACCGTGCTTCAACTCCGACACGTGTATAGCCCATCATTCCACTTCTGCATTGCCAAGTGCAAACCACCACCACATTCCTGCTACCACCATTTGACATTTGTCGTTTGAGATTTTGAGTTCGCGGTTTTTCCGTTTCCTAAGGTGTTTCGGCTACTTAGGGACGAGTCTCCATCATCTTGGTATCTACATCAAGAACACCGCCACTCATCATCGCAAAGGACGGTAACCTCGACGACACCATTGTACATTCCCCTTGCAATTGCATTGATAACCCCTTTTCCCATTTTGCGTTACTTGCCTATCGAGACTAGCCATTTGAGTATTGCCGGCAACGTTACTTGTGCACATTAGTGATCATACCTTCCATTACATACCATACCATATCATATTGGTATCATATCATCCATTGTGTCTCAAGTTTGTTCCCGCATATACACAATTGCTATCTTGGTTTGTGCATTGTGCAAAAGTGGCCATAGAAAAAAAAAGAGAATAAGCTTTTAAGCAAAGAAAGAAAGAGAGCAAAGAGCTTGTAAGCAAGTGCCATAGCATCATACCATATTGCATATAAGATTGTCATATCCGATCATCTTGGATCATCTTGAAAGAAACACCGGGAACCATACATACATAGCATACTTGGGATATAAATTTATCCATTTTGCATCTTATAGGTTGTGCACAAGTGTCGTATCCGCCTTTTGAGCAATCGTGCTAGCGTCTCTCTTGAGTTGTGCAACACGAGCGTTTTGGTGGATTCCACATTTTGAGCTCATTCCTTGGTTGCACGGCCCCATTTATCTATCCGTGTGTGTGTTTCCGTGTGCCTCATATTGCTATTGGTCTACTTGTTTCGCTTGCGAATTTGTGAATCTCTTTCAACATTATTGACTCTTGCTAACATTTTGCATTAAATTTTTGTGCCACTATCCTCACCGAGCTCCTCCATAAGCTTTACTTGTGTAGGTGTGAGTACCGACAAGGATTGGTACCAATAGTGCTATTTCATTGTCCGCATTTGAGTGAACTTGATTCATTTTCAACATCGGTCAAGGTACATTGGTATAAGTTCTTCTCTTTCTCCCACTCATGTTTGCTCGAGTCTTGTGATGGATAGGCAAGGCATTTCACCACCGGTCTACAACAACAACGACGAGTTCGATGCCACGAACAACAACTCCAACGCCAAGATGCAAGCTAAAATGGAGGAGATCAAATCCCTCATCAAGCCCTACAAGCGATCTTCCTCATCTTCGAGAAGACGCTCAAGAGCACATCCTTCCGCGCGACCATCTCCGGCAAGATCACATCGGCATCGACACCATCATCAACAAGAACGTGAAGGTCAAGAGCTCAACATCAACAACCGCTCAACGACTTCACCATCTCCCAAGGCATCTTCGCCTTCCGATATTCGGCATCTTCGCCAACAAGCACCCCAACACTACGCTCAAGAGAAGCTCCCCAAGCTCAAGTCCGCGACTTCCACGAGCTACTACGACCTCGACATCGACCACGAGATTCCTTTCTATGGGACTCAAGAACCCGAGGAGTACCTCGAGTGGGAGCGTTTGATGGACGACTACCTCAAGCTACATCAAGTTCCTCCCGAAGATCAAGTGAAGTGCGCCACAAGAAACTTCCACGACTACGCCTCGACATGGTGGCTTCACACACCTTCGGAGTGCTACGAGATGAGTTGGTCCAAGATGAAGAGAGCTTTGCGGCGAGAGTTCGTGCCTCCAACCTACACGGAACAACTTCGACGCCAATTGGAGAACACCATCCAAGGATCCAAGTCCATCGACGCGTACTTCAAGGAGATGAAGATCGCCTTGCGACGAGCCGGCGTGGACGACCCCATGTCAATGAAGTTCCACTTCATGATGGGATTGCACAACGACATCTCCAAGACCATCTTCCTCGAGAACTACAAGTCCATCGACGACTACTACATTGGTGCTCTCAAGGCGGAACAAGAACTCATGAAGGCCAACGCTTCTCCACCCCAAGCAAACTTCGTGGAGACCAAGCTCTACGACAAGCATGAGGCTAGTACCACCACGATGTCCAAGCCCGACAAGCTCCAAGACGATGCTCCCAAGTGCGATTTCACCGCCATCCCTCTTTGTGGCATTGATGATGCCGAGTCTACCTTGACTCTTTTTCAAGATGGTGCGGCGACAAGTACGACTACGGAGACCTTCAAGGACCAAGCTTTGGAGGCAAGCGACAAGGTGGCGAGCAAGGATGATGCTTCCATCTTAGGAGGTGAGAGTGATGTTGCGCCATCTTCGGCCTTCATCCACGACGACGATGACGAGATGATCGAGCATGGGATTTTCCCTTCGGTCATGGAGGAGAGTGATGATGTGCCATCTTCGGCCTTCATTGATAGAGGCAAAGGTGTCCCGATGTTTCGATGAGATGGTGGCTATCGTTTCTGTGGGAGTCGACCTTGACGATCCGACTACGAACGTGCGAGACGTCGCGCCTTAGCAATCGCTAAACCAACTTCCGAGGGTTATTGACCACGCCGAGCACGATCAACGACCACGAGGGCTGTTTCCTGCGAGCAAGCGAAGAACAAGCAAGAAACTGAGATTGCAATCTGGATATTGCGAATATAAGATGAAAGCTTTATTGATCAAGGTGGGGTTCTGTGGCGCCTTTGTGCGGTCGTTGAACACAAGCGAAACGCGAAGTTGCAGCTATGGCGAACTTTTAATCTAAACAAAACCCAAGGTCTAAGCGGGGCCCTAAGGGCTGTATATATGGAGGAAGAGGGGGAATTTCGTGGCCCTTGGTGGAGGGGTCCAAATCAACCCTAACTCTTGTTTCCCCACACATACGGACTCTAAAACAGCCTATACTTAAGTATTTCGAAATTACATGGGCCTGGCCCAATAATAAGGTGACGCAGCACCTAGAATAGCCTATGGACGAATATTATGAAGTGGCATCTTGTATATTTCGTCCAAGGCCTCATGCACTCATTAGGGTGGCTTCAAAGTCCTGGAATCATCACTTGTAACTCCGTTCTTGTTCCCCTTAGCATGCCAACATCTCCATGCTTGAACTTGCTCCAAGGTTCATCTTTCTTGTCCATGGTAGGCCCTTCATTTGTAAGCAAAACAAATGTATCCAATTTAGGCAGCATCATATTCTCATGAACATTAGAATCGTTACCAAGAAAGCGAAAGTACGATAATTCAATTGGCGTCTTGTGAGCTCTAGTAATTGGTCCAAGTATGTATAGCAGCAGGGGCTGTGGGTGTAACAATGGTATTGATGTCCTCATCATCCTCCCCTTCTTGAAATGAAGTCGTCCTCGACGGAAGCTCATCTTCCTCACCCAAATAAGGCTTCAAATCTGCAATATTAAAAGTGGGACTAACCCCAAAATCTGCAGGCAACTCAAGTTTATATGCATTATCATTTATTTTCTCTAACACCTTAAATGGACCATCAGACGTGGCATTAGCTTTGATTTGCAAATTAGGAAACCTATCCTTACATAAATGTAACCAAACAAGATCTCCGGTGCAAAGACAACATGTTTTCTACCCTTATCTCCAGCAAGTTTATATTTAGCATTCATACGCTCAATGTTTTCCTTAGTTAACTCATGCATTTTAAAATCAATTCAGCACGTTCTTTAGCATCAAAATTAACCTTCTCCGAAGATGGAAGAGGCAACAAATCAATAGGTGCACGAGGAAGGAAGCCATACACAATTTCAAAAGGGCACATCTTAGTAGTAGAATGCAATGAACGATTATAAGCAAATTCAATATGAGGCAAGCATTCTTCCCACATTTTCTTATTATTCTTCAAAACAGCCCTAAGCATAGTAGACAATGTTCTATTGACTACTTCAGTTTATCCATCGGTTTGGGGTGACAAGTAGTACTAAATAGCAGTTTAGTCCCCAACTTAGCCCATAAACATCTCCAAAAGTGGCTAAGAAATTTAGTATCACGATCTGAAACAATAGTATTTGGCACACCATGCAAGCGAATAATTTCACGAAAGAACAAATCAGCAACATTAAGACATCATCGCTTTTATGACATGGTATAAAGTGTGCCATTTTGAGAATCTATCCACGACAACAAATATGCTATCCCTCCCCTTCTTTGTTCGAGGTAAACCTAAAACAAAGTCCATAGAGATATCCTCCCAAGGAACACTAGGCACAGGCAAAGGCATATATAAACCATGAGGATTGAGTCGTGACTTAGCTTTTTGACATGTAGTGCAGCGAGCTACAAAGCGCTCAACATCCGTCTCATCTTTGGCCAAAAGAAATGTGTAGCAAGTATATCCTCCGTCTTCTTGACGCCAAAGTGTCCCATTAATCCTCCTCCATCGCCTCCTGCAACAACAAAAGACGAACAGAGCTAGCAGGAATGCATAGCTTGTTAGCACGGAACACAAAACCATCATTAATAACGAACTTGTTCCATGTTCTTCCCTCTTTACAATTCTGCATTACATCTTTAAAATCAGCATCATGCACATATTGATCTTTGATGGTCTCCAAACCAAATATTTTGAAGTCAAGTTGTGAAAGCATAGTATATCGACGAGACAAAGCATCAGACAATAACATTTTCTTTACCCTTCTTGTGTTTAATGACATAAGGAAAGTCTCAATGAATTCAACCCATTTAGCATGTCTACGATTCAGTTTAGCTTGACTTTTAATATGTTTCAAAGATTCATGATCAGAATGTATAACAAATTCTTTGGGCCATAAATAATGTTGCCATGTCTCTAAAGTCGAACAAGAGCATATAATTCTTTGTCATAAGTAGAATAGTTCAGACTAGGCCCACTCAATTTTTCAGAAAAGTATGCAACAGGTTTGCCATCTTGTAATAACACACCTCTAATCCAATTCCACTAGCATCACATTCAAGCTCAAAAGTCTTATTAAAGTCAGGAAGTTGGAGTAAAGGAGCATGTGTCAACTTATCTTTCAATACCGTGAAGGCTTCTTCCCGTGCGGTACCCCAAACAAAAGGCACATCCTTCTTTGTAAGCTCATTGAGAGGTGCAGCAATGGTGCTAAAGTCTCTCACAAAACGCCTATAGAAACCAGCGAGTCCAAGAAAACTCCTCACTTGTGTGACCGTTTTGGGCTGCGGCCAACTCTCAATAGCTTCAATCTTGGCTTTATCAACTTCAATTCCTGTGGAGTAACAACATAGCCAAGAAAAGATACTAAATCGGTGCAAAAGGTGCACTTCCCAAGGTTACCAAACAAGCGTGCATCACGTAGAGCATTAAAACAACACGTAAATGTTCCAAATGTTCTTCCAAAGATTTGCTATAAATCAGTATATCATCAAAGTAAACTACCACAAATCGTCCAATGAAAGCACGTAAAACTTCGTTCATTAATCTCATGAAAGTACTAGGTGCATTAGTTAACCCAAAAGGCATGACTAACCACTCATATAATCCAAACTTAGTTTTAAATGCTGTTTTCCATTCATCTCCCAATTTCATACGAATTTGATGGTATCCACTACATAAATCAACTTTGGAGAATATTGTAGAGCCACTCAATTCATCAAGCATATCATCTAGCCTAGGAATAGGATGGCGATAACGAATAGTAATATTATTAATGCCTCTACAATCAACACACATACGTGACGTACCATCCTTTTTAGGCACTAGTATAATAGGAACAGCACAAGGACTAAGAGATTCGCGTATATAACCTTTGTCGAGCAGTTCCTGTACTTGACGCATAATCTCCTTCGTCTCCTCCGGATTGGTGCGGTATGGTGCACGGTTGGGTAGCGATGCACGGGAATTAAGTCAATTTGATGCTCAATCCCTCGAATAGGTGGTAATCCGGTGGCACGTCTTGTGGGAAGGCGTCGCGAACTCTGCAAAATGTTAGTGACAGCGAGGGGCAAAGAGGAAGGCACGTCCTCGAATGAAAATAATGCCTCTTTGCACACAAAAGCATAGCAAACAGATTTGCTAGAATCTAGCTCATCAATATCAGATTTGGTGGCAAATAAACATGCACTTTTCAGTTTAATTTGAAGCAACATTAGATGGTTTATTATTAGGCTTCATTTGTTGCTCAAATTCTTTTGCCACAATCTGATTTTCACTCTTATTTTTCTCCTGTTTTGCTTTATTAGCTCTATTAATATCATCTTTCAAAATGGAATCAGAGTCATAGGAAGCAAAGTAATATTTTTATCCTTGTGAACAAGAGTATCTGATTGTTTCTACCATGGTGTACAGAATTTTATCAAATTGCCATGGTCTACCAAGTAATAAGGAACATGCTTGCATAGGTACCACATCACAATCAACATAATCAGCATATGTAGAGATACTAAAATGCACACGAACAGACGTGTTACCTTAACCTTGCCGCTGTTGTTGAACCATTGGATGTAGTAAGGATGTGGATGTGGTCTTGTGGTGAGAGAAAGCTTCTCCACCATATCCATGCTAGCCAAGTTGTTGCAGCTCCCTCCATCTATGATGGCCTTGAATAGAACGTTCCTTCACAACTCCTTTGTATGGAACAAGTTATGCCTCTGATTTTGCTCAGCTTGTGTAACCTGCACACTCAAAACACGTTGAGCAACTAAACATTCATACCTGTCGATCATCTTGACAGCCATGTATTGCGTCTCAAGATCAGAATCATCTCCACCGTGTTCTTCATGTGTAATAAGAGCCAAAGTCTCTTCATCATAGTCACTAGCGACTCATACCCACCATCCTCGGTAGCAATCATCACACGCTGAGATTGGCATTCTCTCATAAAATGTCCTCTTCCCTTACAACGACGACAAATAATATCACTTGTGTGCCCTGTTGACGCCATGGAAGAAGAAGAGCTCTGTGTAGGCCCAGCGGTGTACTCTTGGCAGATAGTGGTGGTTGTGCCTGCTTTCTTGTATCACGGTTGGAGGTGGCAGCGGCGGAGGTGCCGGTGTAGTAGAACGTGTGGAAGTAGATGATGCACTTGGTGTCCATGATGAAGGTCGACCTGCGAGAAAAGTTAGTCCGCGCCAAGGCACATCGATCCTGCACTTCACGTTCAGCTTTACAAGCAAGATGGAATAATCGAGTGATATTATTATAATCCTTGTAGTCTAGAATGGTCTGAATCTCTCTATTTAATCCACCCGAAAAGCGTGCAAGCATAGCTTCATTCTCCTCAACAATACCACATCTAATCAAGCCAGTTTGTAATTCCTGATAATATTCTTCTACCGAATTTTTTCCTTGTCTTAAGCGCTGCAATTTTTGAAGTAATTCACGTTGATAATATGGTGGAACCCAACGAGTACGCATAGCAGTTTTCAAAGCAGCCCAAGTAGCTGGAACAGGATATAATCTACAATGTTCAGACCACCAAACACATGCAAAGCTAGTGAAAGCACAAACAGCAGCAGGAACACGTCTCTCCTCAGGATATTGTAAACATGTAAATCGTTGTTCAGTTTCTAATTCCCAAGTAAGATATATATCAGGAACATATCTACCCTCAAATGGTGGAATATTCAATTTTAGTTTAGGGAGATGGTCATGATCTCGTACTGAAGGGGAGCCGAACATCGCCATTATTTGCATGTGGACGACCTGGTGGTTGTGGTGCTGGTGGTTGCACGTAGTTCTGATGTTGATCAACCTCATCCTCGTAAGCTCTCACATAATCATCCTCCCCCGCCGCAGCAGCAGGAGCCACAGAAGTATCAACAGCAGCACCAGCAGCTTGGCGGTGAAGAGGGACACGGAAGCTCGGCGGAGGGCTGTTTCGCGATGTGGAGGTAGTCCGTGTTGTTGTAGTAGAGGTGCGTTAGGTGCAGCCGGTGGTGGTGGTGGTAGACGCGCGAGCAATTCATTAAACTTGATATCGAGCTTCGTTTCGAATGCCTTCTCAATGCCATCTATCTTCTCCATGGCCTCTTCAAATCTATTTAGCACATCGTCCACCTGCCCACTCATCATTTGTTGAAACTTATCATGTAGCGCTTTGTTTGTCATGTTCTCCCGGTCGGTCTAAATCGACTTGTGATCCTGCCATGGTTAGCGACAATAGAAACACACAAGAATATGATTGACAGACTACTAGGAAGTGGTGGTGATGGTGTGGTGGGCGATCACAAATCCGTCAGCAAATCTCAAAGTCTTACCAGTTCTTACCAAAGAAGGCGGTGATCGGCAACCGATGTAGTCAAAACTCTCAAAGCTTGGATAGAGCGATTACGGGGAGAGTCAAGCATACGATGTAGATGTATGTGGAGCTGGGAAGGCTTATAATATGGTAGCAAAAAAAGGTTAGCAATAATCAATTCAGAGATGCAAAGTTGAATAAGCGCTCAACGACGGTCTTGTCTTTGGTCCTAGGCTAGACCGTGCTAGAGACGCGAGCCTAGAACACTAACAAAATCACGGCGCTCCACGTAAACAAGGGAAAAGCACACGCTGGAATTGTTTTTTTCGCTTTTTTTTTTTTTGCGCTGCTTTTTTTTTTTTTTTGCGGCTCTTTTTTTTTTTTTTTTGCGAAAAATCACTATAATGGCGAGTGTCTCAAAACTCTTCCGAGGTCAAACTGACAGGATGGGCACGAAATTTTTTTGACCAAATATTTTTTTTTTTATTGCCGGACCCAAAAACTGGAAACGGGTCAAAAAAAACTTTCTATAATGGCGACTGTCTCAATCCACTTAGAAACACCTAAAAATAGGATAGCGAAAATTTTTGGACAAGTGCGTTTTGGAAAATTTTGGGCCTAAGCGGAGGTGGTTTCGAAACCTACTCGGCAAGGAAACACGAATCGGAAACTAGATGGATCTCGAAAACAAACCTAATATGCAAGGAACTCGGATTGGTGGTGGATATATGGTGGTGGTATATGGCAGCGGTGGTGGAAGCGGTGGTAGTATATGGATATGGATCGGTGGTGGTATATGGACACGGATTGGTGGTGGTATATGGATACGGATTCGAAGCGGTGATGGTAGGTGGCGAGGCGATTATGATGGTGCGGTGGCGGCGTGACAACTTATGACCAGAACTCGAAACTCTAAAAGACTAGACGCTAAGACCAGCAACTAGACACGACGATGCAACCGCAAATTCAACAAAGCAAAACCCTAAAAAGATTATGCAAAGGCTCAGATTGGTTCGGATATGATGAACTAACCCTAATTTTTTTTGGCTTTTTCGTGGACTTTAGGTATGAAGAACAGACTCGATCTAATCTACGAAAAACTGTAAAATCTCACCGAGCAACCTGAAAATCTGATACCACTTGATAGAGGCAAAGGTGTCCCGATGTTTCGATGAGATGGTGGCTATCGTTTCTGTGGGAGTCGACCTTGACGATCCGACTACGAACGTGCGAGACGTCGCGCCTTAGCAATCGCTAAACCAACTTCCGAGGGTTATTGACCACGCCGAGCACGATCAACGACCACGAGGGCCTGTTTCCTGCGAGCAAGCGAAGAACAAGCAAGAAACTGAGATTGCAATCTGGATATTGCGAATATAAGATGAAAGCTTTATTGATCAAGGTGGGGTTACGTGGCGCCTTTGTGCAGTCGTTGAACACAAGCGGCACGAAGTTGCAGCTATGGCGAACTTTTAATCTAAACAAAACCCAAGGTCTAAACGGGGCCCTAAGGGCTGTATATATGGAGGAAGAGGGGGGGAATTTCGTGGCCCTTGGTGGAGGGGTCCGAAATCAACCCTAACTCTTGTTTCCCCACACATACGGACTCTAAAACAGCCTATACTTAAGTATTTCGAAATTACATGGGCCTGGCCCAATAATAAGGTGACGCAGCACCTAGAATAGCCTATGGACGAATATTATGAAGTGGCATCTTGTATATTTCGTCCAAGGCCTCATGCACTCATTAGGGTGGCTTCAAAGTCCTGGAATCATCACTTGTAACTCCGTTCTTGTTCCCCTTGCGCATGCCAACATCTCCATGCTTGAACTTGCTCCAAGGTTCATCTTTCTTGTCCATGGTAGGCCCTTCATTTGTAAGCAAAACAAATGTATCCAATTTAGGCAGCATCATATTCTCATGAACATTAGAATCGTTACCAAGAAACGAAAGTACCTGATAATTCAATTGGCGTGCGCGAGCTCGAGTAATTGGTCCAGTATGTATAGCAGCAGGGGCTGTGGGTGTAACAATGGTATTGATGTCCTCATCATTCATCCATGGCGACAGCAATGAGATGGTTGAGTATTTCACCTCGACCACGGCGACGTATGATGACTTGAGTGACTTGAGCCACCATATTGAGAGTGAGAGTGACTTCACCACTAGCCCCATATATGTGTTGCCCCAATTCCCATGTGAGGAGAGCCACAACCCCCACCACTTGAGTGAGATGAGTGACTCCACCATACGTGAGTTTGAGTGCACCTATTTTGAGGGAGTGAGTGAACCACCACATAGAGAGAGTGAGATAGTTGATAGGTCTAGTGAGGCCATTTGCATTTCTAACAACTTGACCTCTACCTCTATTGTGTCTTCTCATTTGGTGCTAGGTCCCATTTATGATGACGCCGATCCTCGACGACTTCGTCCTCCTTTGGACAAGGCGATGGCCATGGTGGAATATGATGCACCCCCCACATGGTTCCATCAAGATGAAGATGACCACCATTTGGTCTTCCCCACCTTCACCTACACCACTTGAGTGGAATGACAAAGGTAACAAAGGTGACGGTGATGCTCTCGTCCCACTAGTGGACTATTTTGACATTGATTGCTTGCATGATGTTGATCACCCTATTGACATGCTTCATTCTAGTATGATTTCCCCATGTGATGATTTGCCCATTTATGATGAATATGATGATTCTCATGTGGAGTCTATTAGTTGTGATGCCATGTTACATAGGATTTCTTGTGACAATTCTTTAGGTCACATCATGTTTGCTAATCCGCTTGACTTGTCATATGCTATGCATGAGATCAACCATATGTCTTATTTGCAATCTCTTCATAGTGACTATGCATATGCCATTAAAATAAACCCAATTTGCACATATGGCATACAGGACAAGCCCATGGTTATTGGCATTTGTTTTTCTTGTGATGATATTGATATGCTCCCTTTGCATCCTTTATCTCATATGCCATGCCATGCCCTCCTAGCTTCGGATATGCATTGTTTTGGATGTTGTCCATTTTCTCCATGTGATGTTTCGCTATTGCTCATGAGGAGACCCCATAGTTTCCTCATACATGTTAGGAGAATTTGATCCATCCCATTCATTGCATGATCCCCATACTTGTGTGCACCATATGCTCCCCATGAATGAAAATGCTATCGATGCGCCATATACTTGCATTCTCAATTGGTGTCCCCATCGTGTCCTACATAATAACTATTCTTTCATGATGGATGACATGTTCTTATACCATGCATCAAATTTCTTTGAGCGATGCTTTTCTTGTGCTAACTCACATGTGCACATACACATCATGATGGATGATGTGTACATTTACCACACACACAATTTCTTTCGTTTGTGTCTCTTTTGTGTAGGTACCCATGAATACTTGTCAACTTCGCAATCCCACGAGTTGACAAAGCGAGCTCTAGAGAGCAGCGATGATTTGGGATCCCATGGATTGACTTTCCCACCGCTCTCTTCACGCGAAGTCTTCACGCATTTCTTCTACATGGCCCTCACTTGGCTATGGGTTGTTCTCCATTATATATCTTTTGCCCATGTTGCCATGTTCACTTTGCATGATATGCCCATTCCTATGCATTTGCCATGCATTTGTGACCCATGCTTTGCATTACACATGATGATTGATTCCAGTACTTGTATGTGTATTTGCAAGCGTGGTGGAGATATTGTTTGGTATTGCCATGATTGCTTTGTGCCCCATGCCTATGATGACACTATGATCTTGCTTTGTGTTCGTGCTTGCGATATGTCATGTGCATTCCCTATGCCTATTATTTGTTTACATGACATGATTGCCATGATTTCTTCTAGTGTGTTGCATCTTCGCTCCACTAGTTTGCACGACTTGATTACTATGCTTGCTTATGTTGCATCACCATTTCATGCGGTGATGACAACCATCTATATGCTTTGCACATGATTCATATTGCTTCTTGTCCTATATCTCTATGTGTTGCCTCCCTCATGCTAGATGATTTGCCATGTATTGAGTGCAACAATGATTCTCGTCTTGCTCATGAGATTGCCCCCATAGCATTCTCGCATATATTTGGAGATTTTGACATAATTCTTGTGAAGCATGCTTTGTCTTAACTCTTTGCACCATATACCTAGTGCCATGAATATCGGCATTGTTGCATCATATTATTCATGCACTTGTCCTTCTAATGGTTTTGTGCAAAGGATGAGAACCATCATGATGGATGATGCGTTTGTCTACTATGCGCATACTTTCTTTGTTTTGCTTTGTGCATGTGTAGGATACTTGGACTTTGTGTCGACTTCCACTTCACGTGAGTTGACCACTTGAGCTCTTGAGAGCGAACCACCTTCTACCAGCGATTCTACATCGCACTTGTTTGTGCTTGGCATTGTGAAGAATGCGCAAGGACATGCCTTCAAGGTGACATCTTTCTTGAGCATGGATATTGCGGATCATACTACTTGTGTTGCTTACACCGTGAGACTTATTGGTCATCTTGGACCACTTGATTGCGCACTTAGTAGAGATCTTGCTTGACTTGCCATTATCACATTCCCATGCATCATGATATATGTACCTTGTGTGTTGCATCCAATTCTCGGATTACTTGCTCCTCTCATATGTTTGGTTGCAACAATGTCATTACTTCACATATGCCATGTCCCATTGATTGCTACATGCTTGACTTGATTGCATCACACATGATGAACAATTGCTCTTTCTATTGTGTTGAGTGCCATACTATCTTCACTACACCCTATGCATGTTATGCTTGGATTGTCCTGCACTTGACCCATGTGTTTAGACATCTCATCTTATTTGGTGTTGTGAATGATTCCTATGCCTACCATCGACCATTTGTCGGCGCTTTATGCATGATTGCTATGCTCTTGAGGTAGATGCTTATTCTCTTGTCACACATATTTGCATCACTACCTCACGTTTACATGCTTGTTTCCATGATGACCTTGATTTTGCTCAATTCATATGCTTACATGCCATGTCACAATCCTTTGTCACACCCTATGCTATGCTCGATGACAACACTTGTTTGGTGAATCACCTCTTGAATGCTTGGTTTTGCACTAACGCTAACCACATTTGTTTTTCAAGTGTTTGTTCTATTTACTCCTTTTGAAGGAATCACAAGATGGCGCGACATTGGAGAGTGCCCATTTGAGCTTCAAGATGGCGAGAGCTTGGTGATCGACCACTTTGACACGGCACCGCCATCTCTTTCCCATGGTGATTTGGTTTTCGATCCGAGGTCGGATCTTTTCCAAGGGAGGGATGATGCGGAGCATCCCACGGTCATCACCATGTCAAGAGTCCGTTTGGCAAGTGACACGTCGACCCTACTTCCCATACCTAAAGGTGAATCTTCTCCTTACACGTGTTCACTTGACCCCTTCGAGGATGGTATACTACTTGACACTCCACTCGGGTGCATGCATAGGTATGACGGAGCTTCACAGACGACGAGGAGGAGTGCAAGCGTCAAGAACACCTACACCATCCGCGAGAAGAACTCGAAGAGAAGACGGAAAAAACGGAGCTGCAGAGTCCCAATGGCCGGACGGCCGGAAGACTCGGACGTCCGACACTCTCCCAGACACGGACGTCAAGCGCCCCGGACGTCCGAACCGTCACCGAACCAGATCTACGGACGGCCGGAGCTGCCGGACGTCCGGGCGACAATCACCCGAGCCAAAACTACGGACGACCGAGCGGCCTCCGGACGTCCGGACCCTCTGAAGCCCGGACGGCCGGCCCCTACGGACGACCGACACGCCTCTGGCAGAGAAGAATCGACAGACGACCGAACGGGTCCGGACGGCCGGACCTTCCCGAGCCTCCGGACGTCCGGCGCTGATGCGGGCTGAAGCCCATGTACCCCTTCGTTTTGACTTCCATTTGCACTCGGACTATAAATAGGACCCTCCCATCTCCTAGTGGGGTTAGCTTTGGATTAGCTCATGTTTAGGTGAGAGAGCCTTTGCTCATCCACTTGGCTACTTCTCCTCGGAGATCGGGACCTCTACGGAGAAGATCCCCAAGCGGATTCAAGACCCCCTTCTAGGGTGGACCCATCAAGACCTCCTCTCGGAGAAGAACGGCTACTCGTGTATCCTTACCTTTGTTGTCCTTGAATCTTGTGCCACTCTATGTGTTTGATAATCTAGCACTTGTGTGATCGTTTTCTTGTCGGTTGAGTGATCTCTCTCTCGTTTCCCCCGTGTTTTCCCTCTTGTTCTTCCGCGTGTTCGTCGTGATTCACCGTAGGATCCGCTCCAACGTGAAAGATCGCCCACGTAGGGTTCCGCCCTATATCATTTGATCTAGCATTTGTGTGACCGATTCCTTGTTGGTTGAGTGTTTTCCCCTCGTTCCTCCCCGTGATTTCCTCGTGTTCTTCCGCGTGTTCTTCGTGATTCCCCGTAGGATCCGCTCCAACGTGAAAGATCGTCCACGTAGGGTTCCGCCCTACATCACCCCATGTACATGTCTCTCTCTATCCTCCACACACATAGACACAAAGAATCTGTTATCATTGCCTCAGACTCTAACATATCACACACGCTCTCTCTCTCTCTCTCTCTCTCTCTCTCTCTCTCTCTCTCTCTCTCTCTCTCTCTGAACACGCTCATCAAGGGTTTCCCCGTGAATAACTTATCATCTATTCATCAACAGTCATGGCAGTATGGCGAACACGAGACGCGAAAAGAATAAATCTACACGTGCTTAGACCACCTAGTATGACTATACTAGTACTAGAGCAAGCCAAAAAGCGCGCCACCGTCACCCCCTCCTTGTCGTGACGGAAAATCTTTGTTTTACAATCGAGAAGTCATTGTGCTAAGGCCCCACATGCCGAGGCATTGAATAGAATGTAGATGCTAGTTTACGGAAGCAAGTGTCGATAATACGTTTGTATCTCCATACTTATATTTCTTCTCTTATAAAAAACCGAGGTGGTGATGATGGTACGTGTGCCATCTTGCAATATACACCATCCGATCTATATCTGACGGATGGAAATTAAACTAAAAGATACCCGCACCCCTCTCCACATTTGCAGACAAGGCCTTCCCTCGTTCATCCCTACCTCCAACAAACCTCATTGCTGAGCAATTAAGAAAGGAAGCCTCTGGAACAAACGGCACAGTGGTGGCTGCGGCGTCGTCAATCCCCATGCCTCCGCTCAGTCCGGACCACCAACCACCACCACACTCCACTCCTCTTCACCTTATCTCATATGTCTCGAGATATCATTAGTTTTTACACATGGGATTACTCCCGCAAGGGTCAATCACAACAAGTGTTTTATAAAAAAAAATGCATCTTGATGTTCCGTGCAATGCACGGATCTTGCTAGTACTCCTACACAAGACTAAGTTGGTGATGCTGGTGTGTCCGCCGTCCGTCAAGTCGTTTCGACCATTAGATCTACATCTAACGATTGTGAGGTAAGTTGTTGCCTTTTCTCACCAACATCCCACTTGTCTACCAATTTGCAGAAAAACCCATAATTAGTATCTTAAATCCAACCACATCCCTCCCTGACCTCACCAAAGCAGCCCAAGGAATATATTCTAATTGAAACATATGTATATCAAAATTAGAGTGTTGTGTACCAAGTTTGTGAATAGGTATTATTTTAATTATGATTCGTTGCAACGGACATGAACATTGCTAGTATTTCCAACCATGCATTTTTTCCCTAGTATTCCATAGTTTGAGTTTTCCATCAAGATATTAGTCACTCATGGTTGATATTTACTTTCAATCATGTACACATATGCACTATGTAACTAGCCTTGCTTATTGGCTTCCAAAGCTTAACTTTCACACCTACTTACAATATGTAGAGTATTTAACAAAAACTACCACTTTCAACCAGCCCTAGGAAGAATCTATTGTACAAAAATAGCAAAAACATACCCAAAATTTCTTAATCCACGCTAAAAACTACTACCTAGTACTCCTACCGATTAGGTTCGTTTAAACCCATTTATGACGGGGTTGGCCCACACGTCCGTCTTGTGAGGCAGCTTAAACCAACACATTTTGTTTGACCGTTGACACGAGGGACCCACATCGACCTTCTATCTTGTTATTCCCCTCAAATCATTATTTTTCCCGAACATTACTTCAAACAAGATCTTGATGCGTGTTAAATCGGTGGCGCCGGTGATGAGCGAGTTGGCCGCCGCTCCATTTGGGACGGGTCGGACGCCCTTGGCTGGCCTCCTTGCAGGTTGGCAGGCTGGCCCGAGCGACTCACGGCGAACAAGCCGCTTGGCTGGCCTTCGCTCGAGAGGATGGGCTTTGGCTCGAGCTGCGCTGAAAGCAAGCCGCAGCCGCTGCCGTGCCAATCTAGCTAGCAAACCTTGTAGACAAGCAGTGGACGGAGCTATCTTGGCTAGCTAGCGGCATGGCGCCGGACGGAGCTGGCATCCGGGCTGCCGCAACATGGGCTCCGCACCGCCGGCGGTTTGACCTCGCCGCCTGCCGGCGGTAGCTGCGCCCCATGGCCGAGGATGACTAGATGGACGGGCGGAGGTAGGAGGTCACTCGAGGATTTTTGTTGGTAAGAGCATGTACAATGGTTGATAAGGTAGTCTTATCTTAAGTCTGCCACGTATGCAAGTGGTAGTAGTTTCTTGGCATTTTAGTGGTTTCTTGCATTATTAGGGGTTTCTTGTAAGGAAATGTACGTACTACTAGCGACAAAAGGCGATTCTAGGTTGCGTTGTACTCCAACGAGTACTACTAGTGGTCGCGGAGTGTATACCTTGTTTCGTGGGTTCGATCCCGTCCAAACGCACGGCGGCCTTTTTTTAAATATAGTACTACTACACTTCGCTGCGAGCCATATTTTACACGGGTAGTTTGAGTTTTGAAGTCGAAAGGACGTGCGGCCCCACAATCTGGGTGCACTGGACAGCCTAGCCACGTGAACGGGTTTTCCTTCCCAGCATCACGTGGCTCACGTGCTTGCCCTAGCCGCACCTCGCTTGCAGCTTCCTCATCAGCTAGTAGCATATTTAAACTAGCGCCTCCCAATTAAGCACGAGGAGCCGGAAAAGCCGGGGGGGCATTGGGAACTGTGCAATATGGCTCCGTACGTAAAGTGCTCTACTACTACTCTTGATGAGGACATCAATACCATTGTTACACCCACAGCCCCTGCTGCTATACATACTGGACCAATTACTAGAGCTCGCGCACGCCAATTGAATTATCAGGTACTTTCGTTTCTTGGTAACGATTCCAATGTTCATGAGAATATGATGCTGCCTAAATTGGATACATTTGTTTTGCTTACAAATGAAGGGCCTACCATGGACAAGAAAGATGAACCTTGGAGCAAGTTCAAGCATGGAGATGTTGGCATGCGCAAGGGGAACAAAACGGAGTTACAAGTGATGATCCTGGACTTTGAAGCCACCCTAATGAGTGCATGAGGCCTTGGACGAAATATACAAGATGCCACTTCATAATATTCGTCCATAGGCTATTCTAGGTGCTGCGTCACCTTATTATTGGGCCAGGCCCATGTAATTTCGAAATACTTAAGTATAGGTTGTTTTTAGAGTCCGTATGTGTGGGAAACAAGAGTTAGGGTTGATTTGGACCCCTCCACCAAGGGCCACGAAATTCCCCCTCTTCCTCCATATATACAGCTCTTAGGGCACCGTTTAGACCTTGGGTTTTGTTTAGATTAAAAGTTCGCCATAGCTGCAACTTCGTGCCGTTTGTGTTCAACGACCGGACAAAGCGCCACGAACCCCACCTTCATCAATAAAGCTTTCATCTTATATTCGCAATATCCAGATTGCAATCTCAGTTTCTTGCTTGTTCTTCGTTTGCTCGCAGAAGCAGACCCTCGTGGTCAGGTTGATCGTGCTCCGCGTGGTCAATAACCTCTCGGAGTTGGTTTAGCGGTTGCTAAGGCGCGGCGTCCTCGACGTTCGTAGTCGGATCGTCAAAGTCGACTTCCTCCAAAGCGAAAACCACATCTCATCGAAGGCGGACACCTTTGCCTCTATCAACTCTGTAGCTTGTGGCATTGCGCATGGACTTCACTCCATTATCGGCTCTACTATAAAAGAAATTCCTCTTGGCGTGTTTTTTTAAGCGGAGGCAAAAGCTCGCTTCATCTCATTCATAAAGAAGGAACTAGTACTAACAAAGTTTGACGAGATCCATTACACCTCCACAAATGGAAGCGAAAAACCTAGTCTCGTTGTATCAAATAACTCAAATGTTACGCCCCGCAATAACCGTCATTGATAAACAGGCTGCTAGTGTGTGCGTGAGAGGAGCGCCGAGTAGGCCAGCTACTCCTACGTGAGAGGAGCGGCTGAATATAGCACCGAGAGTACCCACTAGGCCACTACGCAGGTGTACTTCCCCTGCATTGATAGTACAGCGATGGTTCTAGAGAACAGTAGTACCCTCCACTTCCAACCGTAGCTCCTTGGCCCTGAGATTCAAGAGTTCAAAACGGGTGCACTATACTAGACTAGACTACAAGTACAGTACATCGCACTACTAGTTGAGAAAAGTAGTCTTGGTATCGCTTTCTGATCAATCGTACTCCTCCATCACATAATGTAAGACGTTTTTTGACACTAGTTGGCGTGTACAAAAAATGGCAAAAACATACCCAAAATTTCTTAATCCACGCCAAAAACTACTACCTAGTGCCAAAAATTTCTTACTAGTGCTATTATCTACAATACCTAAATAATTGATCCCCACTATCTTATTTCTCTTCGCATGCAAGCTATCCACCTCAGCGGCCCTTCCACATCAGAGGAACGATCTACAGTTGGAAGGGACGAGGCCCTGTGGTTACTACGCTCTTATCTCCTCCTCGCCAGTTCCCCTCCCCCCGAAGAGAAGGCAGTTCGTCGCTGCTCTCATGAATTGATGAGGACATCAATACCATTGTTACACCCACAGCCCCTGCTGCTATACATCTTGGACCAATTACTAGAGCTCGCATGACGCCAATTGAATTATCGGTACTTTCGTTTCTTGTAACGATTCCAATGTTCATGAGAATATGATGCTGCCTAAATTGGATACATTTGTTTTGCTTACAAATGAAGGGCCTACCATGGACAAGAAAGATGAACCTTGGAGCAAGTTCAAGCATGGAGATGTTGGCATGCACAAGGGGAACAAGAACGGAGTTACAAGTGATGATTCCAGGACTTTGAAGCCACCCTAATGAGTGCATGAGGCCTTGGACGAAATATACAAGATGCCACTTCATAATATTCGTCCATAGGCTATTATAGGTGCTGCGTCACCTTATTATTGGGCCAGGCCCTTGTAATTTAGAGTCCGTATGTGTGGGGAAACAAGAGATAGGGTTGATTTCGGACCCCTCCACCAAGGGCCACGAAATCCCCCCTGATGTAGGGCGGAACCCTACGTGGACGATCTTTCACGTTGGAGCGGATCCTACGGGGGAATCACGAAGAACGAGCGGAAGAACACGAGGAAATCACGGGGGAGGAACGAGGGAAAACACTCAACCAACAAGGAATCGGTCACACAAATGCTAGATCAAAGAACACAAAGGGAGATACATGATTCAAGGTCAACAAAGGACGATACAAACGGTAGCCGTTCTTCTCCGAGAGGAGGTCTTGATGGGGTCCACCCTAGAAGGGGTCTTGAATCCGCTTGGGGATCTTCTCGAAGAGGTCCTGAGCTCGAGGAGAAGTAGCCAAGTGGATGAGCAAAGGCTCTCACACAAACATGAGCTAAACCTAAGCTAACCCTAGAAAGGAGGGAGGTGGTCTATTTATAGTCTAAGCCACGAAGGGGTAAGTGAGAGGGGATACAAGGCCAAAGGCCATGGTTCAAGACAGCAGAGCGGTAGTACCGCTTGGGAGGCGGTAGTACCGCTTACTGGTAAGTAGTGCCGCTTGGACCGGGCGGTAATACCGGACCCGGTCGCTCGAGCATGAGGAGTTTGTCGGGTTGGCGGCGAGAGAGCGGAAGTTCGCAGTAGTGCCGCTCGGGGCCTTTAGCGGTAGTACCGCTTGGTGTTGGCGGTAGTACCGCTCGCCCTGGGTCTTCTTTCTCCTTCTCCTTCCTTCGCTTCCGCGCACGCTTGGCCTTGGTCCTTGGGCTCTCCATGGTCTCCTCGGGTGTACTTGAGTATGCACAAGGTCCGCTCTTGAAGTAGTATCCATGTCTTACATGCGGAAAGGGAAGATTCGGAAAGGAGCGAGTTCACCTTAGGTCCAATGGCGCAAAGTCGAGGTCTCATCTTATGTATCCTTGGGGCTTGGAGAGTAGATGGAGTGTACATGGGGATGAACGTGGGATGCTCCGCATCATCTCCCCTCCCTTGGGAAAGATCCGACCTCGGATCGTGATCCTCATCACCATGGAAGCGGTTGTCGAGAGCGGACTTGTAGTTGGACGAAGTTGAAGACATGGCGCAATCCAAGTAGTCCACGGTGTCGCGGAGTGATAGACATGCAAAAGAGCAAACACAAGCAACACTCGAAATACAATGGTTAGCGCACACAAAGTGTCCATCATGCAAGAATGAGTCCGATGCGGCAAGATTGGTCGTGACAAAGCGCATGAAGCTTATCAAAATGATCTAGAATGGTATGCAAAGCATTCATGGGAACAAATGCAATCATTATGCACACAATTGTGTTATGAGTATGGGCAATGCAACCACGGTGCAATATGATGTCATAATGGGATGGTGCATCAAAAGCATGAACATAGCAATGGATGCTCAATATGATTATGTTATCATGCAATTGATGGTAGGCAATATGATCATGATGTATGAATATGCCATCAAGGAAGATCACAACAAATTTGCTAAGGAAGTGAACAAGCTCATATATCATGGATGTCATGGAAATAGATGCAACAAGGCAAGCATAATGTGAGTCAATCCATGCATATGGTGCAAACTTGTGGTGAGTATGATATGTCCATCGAGCATGACATGTATGAGCACAATCAACAAATATGGAGGTGTTGGTGTACCAAAGCTCGATGTCGAGGCATGAGTGGAGTTTTGAAGGTGCATCCAAGAAGTGCGAGCGCTCCTCAATGTGAAGGTCCATGTAGCCAATCTCCAATGTTGTTTCTCCGTTCACTAGATGTAACATGTAGACAACAAGAAGGAAACAACAATGAAAGAGTGACCCATCCAATATGTGTATTTGAGGATGACTCAAAGAGAAGGAGTTCACCTTTAGGAGTGTCTCAAGGATGATGTAGTTGCGCATTGAGTATGCCTTCTCATAACCAAAATGTCTCCTGACGGTAATGCCTTGTGAATCCTTCAAAATGAAAGAACATGACAAACACTCGGAAAAACAAATGAGGTTAGCGAAAGTGCAAAACCTATCATTCGTGTGGTAAGATACCAAACAAGTGTATGCATCATGCTCATCATTAGAAAGGACAAGGAGCATTGCATAGTATGGAGGCATATGATGCGAGAACAACCAAATGCAATAGTCTCATTCAAACAAGCATGCATCACAAGTAATATGTCAAAGTCTCCAAGATCAATAAGCATAGTATGGTTGCACTCAATACAAGTGGATATGAAAGAGGCAACTAATGGACACAAGAGACAATGATCAAGATATATCATGTGAGAGGCATGAGCATATATGTCATCAACCCAAGAAAGCAAGTAATAGCGGAACATGGGTGATGCAGCATAGCAAGCAATCATAGCGATCAAGTCAAACAAGCTAGTTGTGCGAAGAGGCAACATACTAGGAGGAATCATGGCAGGCATGTCATGTGTGCCAATAGTGCGCATGAATAATTCACATGTCATAGCACAAGCATGAAAGCAAGATATGAGGAAAGTAGGTTCATGGTATTGGCAAGAAGTCATATGTAAATAGCAATGTAACATCATGACTCTCCCAACACAAGAATCAACTATAGTATGAGGCACATGATAAACATGGCAATAGCAACAAGGATCTCCACCAAGCATGCAAATACACATAGAAGTATCATAATGGTGAATCGTGGGTAGATGCAAGCAAGGGTCACAATTGCATGGCAAATGCATAGAAGCAAGTATAACATGCAAAGTGAACACGGGAAAATGAGCATAAGGTGACAAGTGGTAAATAGCCCATAGCCGTGTGAGAGCCAAGTAGAAGAGATCGCGTAGTCCTTGCGCGAAGGAGCAGTGGTAAGGATAGTCCACGGGATCCCAAGTCATCGTTGCTCTCAAGAGCTCGTTTCGTCAACTCATGGGATTGTGAGGTTGACGAGTGTTCATAAATACCTACACAAAACAAAGGCAAAGAGAAAATTGTGTGTGCATGGTATATGTACACATCATCCATCATGATGCGCGTGCATGTGTCGGTTAGCACAAAATATCCAATGCTCAAATAAATGAGATGCGTGATATAGAAACATGTCATCCATCATGATAGGTTTGTTGTTATGTATAGCATAATGGAGACTCAAATTGTGTAATGCATCATGAGAAATATCTAGAGCATTGTTATTCATGGAATGCATATGGTGCACGCAATTATGGGAATCATGCAAAGGATGGGATGAATCGAAATCTCCAAATATGTATGAGGAAACTATGGGGGTCTCCTCATGAGCATGAGTAGCAACATCACATGGAAAATATTGACAACATCCAAAACAATGAATATTTGGAACAATGTGATCATGGCATGGAATATTAGATGAATTGCATAAATCATGTAAAGGAAGCATGGCAATATCATCACAAGAGAAGCAAAGGACAATGACCATCATCTCGTCATCTATGCCATAAGTGCAAATGGGATTGATTTTAATGGGGCATGCATAGTTACTATGTTGAGATTGAAATGAGGCAATATGGGAGATCTCACTCATAGCATATGACAAGGTCAATGGATTATCAAACATAATGTGACCAATAGAATTTGCACATGATATCCTATGAAGCATAGCATCACAACTAGGCAACTCAACATGCTCATCATCATAATCATCATAAATAGGTAAGTCAAGGCATGAAGAAGTTTCACTAGCATGAAGCATGGTGATAGAGGCAAAGGTGTCCCGTCTTTCGATGAGATGTTGGTTTTCGCTTTGGAGGAAGTCGACTTTGACGATCCGACTACGAACGTGCGAGGACGTCGCGCCTTAGCAATCGCTAAACCAACTCCGAGAGGTTATTGACCACGCCGGAGCACGATCAACCTGACCACGAGGGTCATTTCCTGCGAGCAAGCGAAGAACAAGCAAGAAACTGAGATTGCAATCTGGATATTGCGAATATAAGATGAAAGCTTTATTGATCAAGGTGGGGTTACTGTGGCGCCTTTATGCAGTCGTTGAACACAAGCGAAATGCAGCGAAGTTGCAGCTATGGCGAACTTTTAATCTAAACAAAACCCAAGGTCTAAACGGTGCCCTAAGGGCTGTATATATGGAGGAAGAGGGGGAATTTCGTGGCCCTTGGTGGAGGGTCCGAAATCATCCCTAACTCTTGTTTCCCACACATACGGACTCTAAAACAGCCTATACTTAAGTATTTCGAAATTACATGGGCCTGGCCCACTAATAAGGTGACGCAGCACCTAGAATAGCCTCGGGATGACATTTATGAAGTAGCGTCTTGTATATTTCGTCCAAGGCTTCATGCACCCATTATGGTGGCTTCAAAGTCCTGAAATCATCACTTGTAACTCCGTTCTTGTTCCCCTTGCATGGCATTATCTCCATGCTTGTTCTTGCTCAATGTCCATCCTTCTCCAAGCTAGGGCCTTCATTTGTAAGCAAAACAAATGTATCCAATTTAGGCAGCATCATATTCTCATGAACATTAGAATCATTACCAAGAAACGAAAGTACGATAATTTAATTGGCGTCATGTGAGCTCTAGTAATTGGTCCAGATATATGTAGCAGTAGGGGCTGTGGGTGTAACAATGGTATTGATGTCCTCATCATCCTCCCTTCTTGAAATGAAGTCGTCCTCGACGGAGCTCATATTCCTCACCCAAATAAGGCTTCAAATCTGCAATGTTAAAAGTGGGACTAACCCCAAAATCTGCAGGCAGCTCAAGTTTATATGCATTATCATTTATTTTCTCTAACACCTTAAATGGACCATCAGCACGTGGCATTAGGTTTGTTTTGCGCAAATTAGGAAACCTATCCTTACGCAAATGTAACCAAACAAGATCTCCAGGTGCAAAGACAACATGTTTTCTACCCTTATCTCCAGCAAGTTTATATTTAGCATTCATACGCTCAATGTTTTCCTTTGTTATCTCATGCATTTTTAAAATCAATTCAGCACGTTCTTTAGCATCAAAATTAACCTTCTCCGAAGATGGAAGAGGCAACAAATCAATAGGTGCACGTGGTAGGAAGCCATACACAATTTCAAAAGGGCACATCTTAGTAGTAGAATGCAATGAACGATTATAAGCAAATTCAATATGAGGCAAGCATTCTTCCCACATTTTCTTATTATTCTTCAAAACAGCCCTAAGCATAGTAGACAATGTTCTATTGACTACTTCAGTTTATCCATCAGTTTGGGGTGACAAGTAGTACTAAAAGCAGTTTAGTCCCCAACTTAGCCCATAAACATCTCCAAAAGTGGCTAAGAAATTTAGTATCACGATCTGAAACAATAGTATTTGGCACACCATGCAAGCGAATAATTTCACGAAAGAACAAATCAGCAACATTAACAACATCATCGCTTTTATGACATGGTATAAAGTGTGCCATTTTCGAGAATCTATCCACGACAACAAATATGCTATCCTCCCTTCTTTGTTCGAGGTAAACCTAAAACAAAGTCCATAGATATATCCTCCCAAGGAACACTAGGCACGAGCAAAGGCATATATAAACCATGAGGATTGAGTTGTGACTTAGCTTTTTGACATGTAGTGCAGCGAGCTACAAAGCGCTCAACATCCGTCTCATCTTTGGCCAAAAGAAATGTGTAGCAAGTATATCCTCCGTCTTCTTCACGCCAAAGTGTCCCATTAATCCTCCTCCATCGCCTCCTGCAACAACAAAAGACTAACAGAGCTAGCAGGAATGCATAGCTTGTTAGCACGGAACACAAAACCATCATTAATAACGAACTTGTTCCATGTTCTTCCCTCTTTACAATTCTGCATTACATCTTTAAAATCAGCATCATGCACATATTGATCTTTGATGGTCTCCAAACCAAATATTTTGAAGTCAAGTTGTGAAAGCATAGTATATCGACGAGACAAAGCATCAGCAATAACATTTTCTTTACCCTTCTTGTGTTTAATGACATAAGGGAAAGTCTCAATGAATTCAACCCATTTAGCATGTCTACGATTCAGTTTAGCTTGACTTTTAATATGTTTCAAAGATTCATGATCAGAATGTATAACAAATTCTTTGGGCCATAAATAATGTTGCCATGTCTCTAAAGTCCGAACAAGCGCATATCAACTTTGGAGAATATTGTAGAGCCACTCAATTCATCAAGCATATCATCTAGCCTAGGAATAGGATGACGATAACGAATAGTAATATTATTAATGCCTCTACAATCAACACACATACGCGACGTACCATCCTTTTTAGGCACTAGTATAATAGGAACAGCACAAGGACTAAGAGATTCGCGTATATAACCTTTGTCGAGCAGCTCCTGTACTTGACGCATAATCTCCTTCGTCTCCTCTGGATTGGTACGGTATGGTGCGCGGTTGGGTAGCGATGCACGGGAATTAAGTCAATTTGATGCTCAATCCCTCGAATAGGTGGTAATCCCTGTGGCACGTCTTGTGGGAAGACGTCAGCGAACTCCTGCAAAATGTTAGTGACAGCAGGGGGCAAAGAGGAAGGCACGTCCTCGAATGAAAATAATGCCTCTTTGCACACAAAAGCATAGCAAACAGATTTGCTAGAATCTATCTCATCAATATCAGATTTGGTGGCAAATAAACATGCACTTTTCAGTTTAATTTCAGAAGCAACATTAGATGGTTTATTATTAGGCTTCATTTGTTGCTCAAATTCTTTTGCCACAATCTGATTTTCACTCTTATTTTTCTCCTGTTTTGCTTTATTAGCTCTATTAATATCATCTTTCAAAATGGAATCAGGAGTCATAGGAAGCAAAGTAATATTTTTATCCTTGTGAACAAGAGTATACTGATTGTTTCTACCATGGTGTACAGAATTTTATCAAATTGCCATGGTCTACCAAGTAATAAGGAACATGCTTGCATAGGTACCACATCACAATCAACATAATCAGCATATGTAGAGATACTAAAATACACACGAACAGTCGTGTTACCTTAACCTTGCGCTGTTGTTGAACCATTGGATGTAGTAAGGATGTGGATGTGGTCTTGTGGTGAGAAAGCTTCTCCACCATATCCATGCTAGCCAAGTTGTTGCAGCTCCCTCCACCTATGATGGCCTTGAATAGAGCGTTCCTTCACAACTCCTTTGTATGGAACAAGTTATGCCTCTGATTTTGCTCAGCTTGTGTAACCTGCACACTCAAAACACGTTGAGCAACTAAACATTCATACTGTCGGCATCTTGAGCAGCCATGTATTGCGTCTCGGGATCAGAATCATCTCCACCGTGTTCTTCATGTGTAATAAGAGCCAAAGTCTCTTCATCATAGTCACTAGCGACTCATACCCACCATCCTCGTAGCAATCATCACACGCTGAGATGTGCATTCTCTCAAAATGTCCTCTTCCCTTACAACGACGACAAATAATATCACTTGTGTGCCCTGTTGGCGCCATGGAAGAAGAAGAGCTCTGTGTAGGCCCAGCGGTGTACTCTTGGCGAGATAGTGGTGGTTGTGCTGCTTTCTTGTATCACGGTTGGAGGTGGCAGCCGACGGAGGTGCGGTGTAGTAGAGCGTGTGGAAGTAGATGATGCACGTGGTGTCCATGATGAAGGTCGACCTGCGAGAAAAGTTAGTCCGCGCCAAGGCACATCGATCCTGCACTTCACGTTCAGCTTTACAAGCAAGATGGAATAATCGGTGATATTATTATAATCCTTGTAGTCTAGAATGGTCTGAATCTCTCTATTTAATCCACCCAGAAAGCGTGCAAGCATAGCTTCATTCTCCTCAACAATACCACATCTAATCAAGCCAGTTTGTAATTCTGATAATATTCTTCTACGAATTTTTCCTTGTCTTAAGCGCTGCAATTTTTGAAGTAATTCACGCTGATAATATGGTGGAACCCAACGAGCACGCATAGCAGTTTTCAAAGCAGCCCAAGTAGCTGGAGCAGGATATAATCTACAATGTTGAGACCACCAAACACATGCAAAGCTAGTGAAAGCACAAACAGCAGCAGAACACGTCTCTCCTCAGGATATTGTAAACATGTAAATCGTTGTTCAGTTTCTAACTCCCAAGTAAGATATATATCAGGAACATATCTACCCTCAAATGGTGGAATATTCAATTTCAGTTTAGGGAGATGGTCATGATCTCGTACTGAAGGGGAGCCGAACATTGCCATTATTTGCATGTGGACGACCTGGTGGTTGTGGTGCTGGTGGTTGCACGTAGTTCTGATGTTGATCAACCTCATCCTCGTAAGCTCTTACATAATCATCCTCCCCCACCGCAGCAGCAGGAGCCACAGAAGTATCAACAAGAGCACCAAGCAGCTTGGCGGTGAAGAGGGACACGGGAAGCTTCGGCGGAGGGCTGTTTCGCGATGTGGAGGTAGTCCATGTTGTTGTAGTAGAGGTGCGTTAGGTGCAGCCGGTGGTGGTGGTGGTAGACGCGCGAGCAATTCATTAAACTTGTTATCGAGCTTTGTTTCGAACGCCTTCTCAATGCCATCTATCTTCTCCATGGCCTCTTCAAATCTATTTAGCACATCGTCCACCTGCCCACTCATCATTTGTTGAAACTTATCATGTAGCGCTTTGTTTGTCATGTTCTCCCGGTCGGTCTCGTCGGCTTGTGATCCTGCCATGGTTAGCAGCAATAGAAACACACAAGAATATGATTGACGGACTACTAGGAAGTGATGGTGATGGTGTGGTGGACAGTCACAAATCCGTCGAGCAAATCTAAAATTCTTACCAGTTCTTACCCAGAAGAAAGGTGATCGGCAACCGATGTAGTCAAAACTCTCAAAGCTTGGATAGAGCGATTACGGGGAGAGTCAAACGCATACGATGTAGATGTATGTGGAGCTGGGAAGGCTTATAATATGGTAGCAAAAAGGTTAGCAATAATCAATTGAGAGATGCAAAGTTGAATAAGCGCTCAACGACGATCTTGTGTTGGTCCTAGGCTAGACCGTGCTAGAGACGCGAGCCTAGAACACTAACAAAATCACGGCGCTGCGGAAACAACGGAAAAGCACACTTTGGAATTTTTATTTTTCGCTCCTTTTTTTTTTGCTTTTTTTTTTTTTTGCTTTTTTTTTTTTTTTGCGAAAAATCACTATAATGGCGAGTGTCTCAAAACTCTTCCAGGTCAAACCGACGGGATGGGCACGAAATTTTTCGACCAAAAAAATTTTTTTTTCGATTGCCGGACCCAAAAACTGAAGCGGGTCAAAAAACTTTCTATAACGGCGACTGTCTCAATACACTTAGAAACACCTAAAAATAGGATAGCCAGAAAATTTTTCGACAAGTGCGTTTTCGGAAAATTTTGGGCCTAAACGGAGGGTGGTTTCCAGACTCCGGCAAGGAAACACGAATCGGAAACTACGCCGTCAAGGAAACACGAATCGGAAACTACGCCGTCAAGGAAACACGAATCGGAAACTAGATGGATCTCGAAAACAAACCTAATATGAGAAGAACTCGGATTGGTGGTGTATATATGGTGGTGGTATATGGCAGCGGTGGTGATATATGGTAGCGGTGGTGGTATATGGATACGGATTGGTGGTGGTATATGGATACGGATTCAGAGCGGTGGCGGATAAGCAATGGTGGTAGATGGCAAGGCGATGATGATGGTGCGGCGGCGTGACAACTTATGACCGAACTCGAAACTCTAAAGACTAGACTCTAAGACCAGCAACTTGACACGACGATGCAACATAAATTCAACAAAGCAAAAACCCTAAAAAGATTATGCAAAGGCTCAGATTGGTTGAATATGATGAACTAACCCTAATTTTTTTGTGGCTTTTTCGTGGACTTTAGGTATGAAGAACAGACTCGATCTAATCTCGAAAAACTGTAAAATCTCACCGAGCAACCTGAAAATCTGATACCACTTGATAGAGGCAAAGGTGTCCGTCTTTCGATGAGATGTTGGTTTTCGCTTTGGAGGAAGTCGACTTTGACGATCCGACTACGAGCGTGCGAGGACGTCGCGCCTTAGCAATCGCTAAACCAACTCCGAGAGGTTATTGACCACGCCGAACACGATCAACGACTGACCGAGGGTCATTTCCTGCGAGCAAGCGAAGAACAAGCAAGAAACTGAGATTGCAATCTGGATATTGCGAATATAAGATGAAAGCTTTATTGATCAAGGTGGGGTTACTGTGGCGCCTTTGTGCAGTCGTTGAACACAAGCGAAATGCGCGAAGTTGCAGCTATGGCGAACTTTTAATCTAAACAAAACCCAAGGTCTAAGCGGTGCCCTAAGGGCTGTATATATGGAGGAAGAGGGGGAATTTCGTGGCCCTTGGTGGAGGGGTCCAAATCATCCCTAACTCTTGTTTCCCACACATACGGACTCTAAAACAGCCTATACTTAAGTATTTCGAAATTACATGGGCCTGACCCACTAATAAGGTGACGCAGCACCTAGAATAGCCTCGGGCGACATTTATGAAGTAGCGTCTTGTATATTTCGTCCAAGGCTTCATGCACCCATTATGGTGGCTTCAAAGTCCTGAAATCATCACTTGTAACTCCGTTCTTGTTCCCCTTAGCATGGCATTATCTCCATGCTTGTTCTTGCTCAATGTCCATCCTTCTCCAAGCTAGGGCCTTCATTTGTAAGAAAAACAAATGTATCCAATTTAGGCAGCATCATATTCTCATGAACATTAGAATCATTACCAAGAAACGAAAGTACCTGATAATTTAATTGGCGTGCGCGAGCTCTAGTAATTGGTCCAGTATATGTAGCAGTAGGGGCTGTGGGTGTAACAATGGTATTGATGTCCTCATCACATGGTAATAGGTGGGTCAACATCATGGGAGCAATCGAAGTCAAGAGAGTCCACTAGTGGGACAAGAGAAGCACCATCACCTATGTTACCTTTGGAAGGTCGCTCATGAGTTGTAGGTGAGGTGTTGAAGATCGTCTCGTTGTCATCTTCATCTTGATGGAACCATGTGGGGGGTTCATCATCATCCACCATGGCCATCGTCGTCTCTAATGGAGGAATAGACTCGTCAAGGATAGGCATGTCGTCATGTAGGAGACCTAGCGCCAAAGAAGAAAACACACTAGGAGTAGAGGTTAAGTCGTTAGAAATCATAGTGGCCTCATGTGCCGTGTCAACTACCTCACTCACTAAGTGTTGTGGCTCACTCACTCCCTCAAGGATGCTCTCCCTCGTATGGTGGGTGGAGTCACTCAAATGGCGATCAACCTCACATAGGATGTGTGGCATGCTCTCATGTGTGGGGCTAGTGGTAGTCACACTCATCCTCTCAAAGGAAATGCTCTCAATGTCACGTATGGTGGAGTCACTCATGTCACTCATGGGGTGGTGGCTCTCCTCACATGGCAATTGGGGCATCTCGACATATGTGGGTGTCAGAGAGATGTAGGTGCAAATGTCTCCATGCGCGGTCTCGTAGCTTGACTCGGAGTATGAGTCCAATGTGGGCGTCGTCTTCATGTTGTTGAAGAGGTTCGCGCTCGTCGCCGTGGTCGAAGGGGATGGCCCTTGCTCGACCGTCTTGTCACCGTCTTGGTGTTGGAGGCCCATATGATGTGGCACCTCATAGCTCGTCTCCATGACCGAAGGGAGTTTCCCATGCTCGGCCATCTTCCTTGAGGGCTTAGAAGATGGAAGTGTCGCCCTCGCTTCGTGGGTGGTCGCCTTGGACTTGATGAAGTCGATGTAGGCGTACACGTGGGAAGTAGGCGAAGATGCCGTGACGTCCAAAAGCGGAGATGCCTTGAGAACACTTGGCGAAGATGCGAAGTGGTAGATGTAGCCAGAAGCGCCGTCTTGGTGGTGGTCGTCTCGCGGTCTTCTCTTGTGCTTATGAAGCTTCGACTTGGCGTGTTGGGACTTGTGCATTTGCGCTTGTGGAGCATCTTCATGATGATGGTGTCGTTGTCGTGTTTGAGCTCGTAGAAGATGTCGTTAAATCGTAAATCGTGCACATGATGCTTGGAGGTGACTTGCCCTTCATGGCGATGTGGATCACAAAGCGTGATGGTGGTCGCCATGTAGATGTGGGCGAGGATGATTTGCACTTGCATCGCTTGGGCGCCCAAGACTTGTGGCTTGAGCGTCGCCGTCTTGAAGATGACGAAGGGGAAGAAAACTTGATCAAGGCCGAATCTCCTCCATCCTTGCATCTTGCTCCTCTTTATGTGCGGCAAGCTTCTTGTCAAGTAGTCCCTTCTCCTTGCTTGGAGTGATGAATGTCGATGGAGATGTTCTCGATCGCTCTCATAATCTTGATTGTGTGCCTTGCACTTGTCGTTGTAGATCAAGAGAGGCGCTTTGGTGATGTAGTTGTTCACGCCATCGTTGTTGTCGAAGACCGGAGATGAAATGCCTTGCCTATCCATCACAAGACTCGAGCAAATATGAGTGGGAGAAAGAGAAGAACTTATACCAATGTACCTTGACCGATGTTGAAAATGAATCAAGTTCACTCAAATGCGGACAATGAAATCGCACTATTGGTACCAATCCTTGTCGGTTCTCACACCTACACAAGTAAAGCTTATGGAGGAGCTCGGTGAGGATAGTGGCACAAAAATTTAATGTAAAATGTTAGCAAGAGTCAATAATGTTGAAAGAGATTCACAAATTCGCAAGTGAAACAAATGGACCAATAGCAAAGAATGGCACGGAAACACACACGGATAGATAAATGGGGTCGTGCAACCAAGGAATGAGCACAAAATGTGGAATCCACGGAAAACGCTTCGTGTTGCACAACTCAAGAGAGACGCTAGCACGATTGCTCAATAGGCGAATCGACACTTGTGCACAACCTATAAGATGCAAAATGGATAAACTTCTATCCCAAGTATGCTATGTATGTATGGTTCGGTGTTTCTCTCAAGATGATCGGATATGATAATCTTATATGCAATGTGGTATGATGCTATGGCACTTGCTTACAAGCTTCTTTGCTCTTTCTCTCTTTTGCTTAAAAGCTTTATTTCTTTTTTTCTATGGCCACTTTGCACAATGCACAAACCAAGATAGCAATTGTATATCGGGAACAAACTTGTGACACAAGATGATATGATGATACCAAGATGATATGGTATGTATGCAATGGATGGTGTAGATCACTAATGTGCACAAATAACGTTGCGGCAATACTCAAATGGCTAGTCTCGATAGGCAAGTAACATAAAATGGGCTAGGGGTTATCAATGCAATTTGCAAGGGGAATATACAATGGTGTCGTCGAGGTTACCGTCCTTTGCGATGATGAGTGGCGGTGTTCTTGATGTAGATACCAAGATGATGGAAACTCGTCCCTAAGTAGCCGAAACACCTTAGGAAACGGAAAAACCGCGAACTCAAAATCTCAAATGACAAATGTCAAATGGTGGTAGCGGGAATGCGGTGGTGGTTTGCACTTCGCAATGCGGAAGTGGAATGATGGGCTATACACGTGTCGGAGTTGAAGTTGCCGTCCCTAAGTAGCCAAAACACCTTAGGAGACACAAGCCACAACTCGGAAAAGCTCAATCAACAATTGGGTTAAGTTGGGTTGTCGGAAGTGTATGGTGGGCAAGGTTATGTGGAAGTGGTGGTGGTGGTTGATGAAGAAGCAATCATCCCTAAGTAGCTGAAACACCTTAGGAGACTCGAATCACTACTCAAGCAACCACTAATGCTATGGGGAACAAAATTGGTTAGGTTGCGGAAGTCGGTGGTGGTTATGCGGAGGATGTGGCGGAAGCCCTAGGCAAAGATGCCAAAGTTCACAAAATTTGATGGAGTCAAATGGTGATGGTAGTATTTTTATGGGAAGGGGGATGTCAATAGCTTCAAAACGAGCTAAAGAACGTCAAAATCGGACTCCGGATGAATTAGTTATGGGCAAAACGGTGAAACTCGGAAAGGTGAAACTGGCCAGGGCGGTAGTACCGCTGGGGAGGGCGGTAGTACCGCTCGTGTCGGGATTTTTCGACTGTTTCGGCTGAAACGGGGCCTGGCGGTAGTACCGTTCTCAGCGGTAGTACCGCTAGGAGGGCGGTAGTACCGCTAGGAGGGCGGTAGTACCGCTCGTGTCGGGATTTTCTCGATTGTTCGAATCGTTGCGCGATTTTGGGGCGGAAATGGGTGATTTCGGGGTCAAAATTCGATGGATTTTGTGGATGGAAAGAGGTGAAACTTGGGGGAATGCTAGATCCACTTGAAACCAAGCAAATCCACGGATCAAAATCAACAAAACATCATCAAAACTAACAAATCACAAAAAAATTTGGGGCTATTTTTGGTGGGGATTTTCGGATTTAGGACGAAATCAACAAAATCAAGCTAGAAAAAGAGGGGTAGGGGCTCCAAAAACGTGATCAACCTAAGCTCGGATCCATAGATGATGTAGGGCGGAACCCTACGTGGACGATCTTTCACGTTGGAGCGGATCCTACGGGGGAATCACGAAGAACGAGCGGAAGAACACGAGGAAATCACGGGGGAGGAACGAGGGAAAACACTCAACCAACAAGGAATCGGTCACACAAATGCTAGATCAAAGAACACAAAGGAGATACATGATTCAAGGTCAACAAAGGGCGATACAAGCGGTAGCCGTTTTCTCCGAGAGGAGGTCTTGATGGGGTCCACCCTAGAAGGGGTCTTGAATCCGCTTGGGGATCTTCTCGAAGAGGTCCTGAGCTCGAGGAGAAGTAGCCAAGTGGATGAGCAAAGGCTCTCACACAAACATGAGCTAAACCTAAGCTAACCCTAGAAAGGAGGGAGGTGGTCTATTTATAGTCTAAGCCACGAAGGGGTAAGTGAGAGGGGGATACAAGGCCAAAGGCCAGCGGTTGCGCCAGCAGAGCGGTAGTACCGCTTGGGAGGGCGGTAGTACCGCTTGCCAATGCAGTAGTGCCGCTTGGACCGGGCGGTAATACGGACCCGGTCGCTCGAGCACAGGAGTTTGTCGGGTTGGCGGCAGAGAGCGGAGAGTTCGGCGGTAGTGCCGCTCGGGGCCTTTAGCGGTAGTACCGCTTGGTGTTGGCGGTAGTACCGCTTCGCCTGGTCTTCTTTCTCCTTCTCCTTCCTTCGCTTCCACGCACGCTGGCCTTGGTCCTTGGGCTCTCCATGGTCTCCTCGGGTGTACCTGAGTATGCACAAGGTCCGCTCTTGAAGTAGTATCCATGTCTTACATGCGGAAAGGGAAGATTCGGAAAGGAGCGAGTTCACCTTAGGTCCAATGGCGCAAAGTCGAGGTCTCATCTTATGTATCCTTGGGGCTTGGAGAGTAGATGGAGTGTACATGGGGATGAACGTGGGATGCTCCGCATCACCTCCCCCCCCCCTCTTCCTCCATATATACAGCCCTTAGGGCACCGTTTAGACCTTGGGTTTTGTTTAGATTAAAAGTTCGCCATAGCTGTAACTCCGCGTACTTCGTTTGTGTTCAACGACCAGACAAAGGCGTCACAGAACCCCACCTTGATCAATAAAGCTTTCATCTTATATTCGCAATATCCAGATTGCAATCTCAGTTTCTTGCTTTTTCTTCGTTTGCTCGCGGAAGCAGACCCTCGTGGTCGTTGATCGTGCTCGGCGTGGTCAATAACCTCTCGGAGTTGGTTTAGCGATTGCTAAGGTGCGGCGTCCTCTCGACGTTCGTAGTCGGATCGTCAAAGTCGACTTCCTCCAAAGCGAAAACCAACATCTCATCGAAGGCAGGACACCTTCGCCTCTATCAAGTGGTATCAGATTTCCGAGGTTGCTCGGTGAGATTTTACAGTTTTCCGTAGTTTAGACCGAGTCTGTTCTTCATACCTATAGTCCACGAAAAAGCCACAAAAAAATTAGGGTTAGTTCATCATATCTGAACCAATCTGAGCCTTTGCATAATCTTTTTAGGGTTTTGCTTTGTTGAATTTGCGGTTGCATCGTCGTGTCTAGTTGTTGGTCTTAGCGTCTAGTCTTTTAGAGTTTGAGTTACGGTCATAAGTTGTCACGCCGCCACCGCACCATCATCATCGCCCGCCACTTACCATCACCGCTCGAATCCGTATCCATATACCACCACCAATCCGTGTCCATATACCACCACCGATCCATATCCATATACTACCACCGCTACCACCACCGCTGCCATATACCACCACCATATATCCACCACCAATCCGAGTTCCTTGCATATTAGGTTTGTTTTGAGATCCATCTAGTTTCCGATTCGTGTTTCCTTGCGGAGTAGGTTTGGAAAAAAAAAGTCTGAAACCACCCTCGTTTAGGCCCAAAATTTTCCAAAACGCACTTGTCGAAAAATTTTCTCGCTATCCTATTTTAGGTGTTTCTAAGTGTATTGAGGCATCGCCGTTATAGAAAGTTTTTTTGACCCGTTTCAGTTTTGGGTCGGGCGTTCAAAAAAAAAAATCGGTCGAAAAAATTTCGTGCCCATCCTGTCGGTTTGACACAGGAAGAGTTTTGAGACACTCACCATTCTGATGATTTTTCGCAAAAAAAAAGAGCAGCGCAAAAAAAAAAAGGCAGGCATAAAAAAAGCGAAAAAAAATTCAGTGTGCTTTTCCCTTGTTTACGTGCAGTGCCGTGATTTTGTTAGTGTTCTAGGCTCGCGTCTCTAGCACGGTCTAGCCTAGGACCAAGACTGATACCGTCGTTGGCGTTTATTCAACTTTGCATCTCTGAATTGATTATTCTGACCCTTTTGCTACCATATTATAAGCCTTCCCAGCTCCACATACATCTACATCGTGCGTTTTGACTCTCCACGGTAATCGCTCTATCAAGCTTTGAGAGTTTTGACTACATCCGTTGCGATCACCTTTCTTTCTTTGGGTAAGAACTGGTAAGAATTTGAGATTTGCTTGACAGATTTGTGATTATCCACCCACCACCACCACCACTTCCTAGTAGTCGTCGAATCATATTCTTGTGTGTTTCTATTGCTGCTAACCATGGCAGGATCACAAGCCGGCGTGTTGACCGGGAGAACATGACAAACAAAGCGCTACATGATAAGTTTCAACAAATGATGAGTGGGCAGGTGGAAGATGTGCTAAATAGATTTGAAGAGGCCATGGAGAAGATATATGGCATTGAGAAGGCGTTCGAAACAAAGTGATAGAGGCAAAGGTGTCCCGATGTTTCGATGAGATGGTGGCTATCGTTTCTGTGGGAGTCGACCTTGACGATCCGACTCTGACGTCGCGAGGCGTCGCGCCTTAGCAATCGCTAAACCAACTTCCGAGGGTTATTGACCACGCGAACACGATCAACGACCACGAGGGCCTGTTTCCTGCGAGCAAGCGAAGAACAAGCAAGAAACTGAGATTGCAATCCGGATATTGCGAATATAAGATGAAAGCTTTATTGATCAAGGTGGGGTTACGTGGCGCCTTTGTGCAGTCGTTGAACACAAGCGAAATGCGCGAAGTTGCAGCTATGGCGAACTTTTAATCTAAACAAAACCCAAGGTCTAAGCGGTGCCCTAAGGGCTGTATATATGGAGGAAGAGGGGGAATTTCGTGGCCCTTGGTGGAGGGGTCCGAAATCAACCCTAACTCTTGTTTCCCCACACATACGGACTCTAAAACAGCCTATACTTAAGTATTTCGAAATTACATGGGCCTGGCCCAATAATAAGGTGACGCAGCACCTAGAATAGCCTATGGACGAATATTATGAAGTGGCATCTTGTATATTTCGTCCAAGGCCTCATGCACTCATTAGGGTGGCTTCAAAGTCCTGGAATCATCACTTGTAACTCCGTTCTTGTTCCCCTTGCATGCCAACATCTCCATGCTTGAACTTGCTCCAAGGTTCATCTTTCTTGTCCATGGTAGGCCCTTCATTTGTAAGCAAAACAAATGTATCCAATTTAGGCAGCATCATATTCTCATGAACATTGGAATCGTTACCAAGAAAGCGAAAGTACGATAATTCAATTGGCGTCTGTGAGCTCTAGTAATTGGTCCGGTATGTATCATGGCAGGGGCTGTGGGTGTAACAATGGTATTGATGTCCTCATCATCCTCCCTTCTTGAAATGAAGTCGTCCTCGACGGAGCTCATCTTCCTCACCCAAATAAGGCTTCAAATCTGCAATGTTAAAAGTGGGACTAACCCCAAAATCTGCAGGCAGCTCAAGTTTATATGCATTATCATTTATTTCTCTAACACCTTAAATGGACCATCAACACGTGGCATTAGCTTTGATTTGCAAATTAGGAAACCTATCCTTACATAAATGTAACCAAACAAAATCTCCGGTGCAAAGACAACATGTTTTCTACCCTTATCTCCAACAAGTTTATATTTAGCATTCATCGCTCAATGTTTTCCTTAGTTAACTCATGCATTTTGAAAATCAATTCAGCACGTTCTTTAGCATCAAAATTAACCTTCTCCGAAGATGGAAGAGGCAACAAATCAATAGGTGCACGAGGTAGGAAGCCATACACAATTTCAAAGGGCACATCTTAGTAGTAGAATGCAATGAGCGATTATAAGCAAATTCAATATGAGGCAAGCATTCTTCCCACATTTTCTTATTATTCTTCAAAACAGCCCTAAGCATAGTAGACAATGTTCTATTGACTACTTCAGTTTATCCATCGGTTTGGGGGTGACAAGTAGTACTAAAAAGCAGTTTAGTCCCCAACTTAGCCCATAAACATCTCCAAAAGTGGCTAAGAAATTTAGTATCACGATCTGAAACAATAGTATTTGGCACACCATGCAAGCGAATAATTTCACGAAAGAACAAATCAGCAACATTAACAGCATCATCGCTTTTATGACATGGTATAAAGTGTGCCATTTTAGAGAATCTATCCACGACAACAAATATGCTATCCTCCCTTCGATGCGGAGCATCCTTGATCATCCCCATGGACCTTCCGTCGCCTCACCAAGCTCCAAAGGACCCATGGCGAGAGCACGAGCTCGAGCTCTCGAGACCGAGGTGACTTCTCTCCTTAGTGAAATATCATATGACCCTCTCGAGACATGGCTACTACCTCAATCCGAATGTTGTGCATGCTTAGGTACCAAGGAACCAACCTAGAGAAGCTACAGCTCAAGATGGACACCAAGAGCAAGAGGAAGAACTGCAGAGTCGGGGGGCGGTACTACCGCTCAAGCCAAGCGGTACTACTGGCTGGGAGCCAAGCGGTACTACCGCTCTCCATCAGCCTACTTCCGCAAAACCCGACACACTCCGGGGAATCGAGCAGGCGTCGGGCGGTACTACCGCTCAAGATAAGCAGTACTACCGCCCAAAGCGGTACTACCATCGAAAGCGGTACTACCGCCATGAAGCAACAGTACTACCGCCCTGCCTGCGTGCAGCGTTTGGCCGAGGCCCATGTACTCGTTCGCCCCAACTTACCTTGGAGGTCCTAGGCGATAAATAGACCTTCCCTCATCCTTTCTAGGGTTAGCTTTGGATTTGCTCATATTTGGTGTGAGAGCCTTTGCTCATCCACTTGGCTACTTCTCCTTGAGATCAGGACCTCTGGAGAAGATCCCCAAGCGGATTCAAGACCCCCTCCTAGGGTGGACTCCTCAAGACCTCCTCTCGGAGAAGAACGGCTACCCTTGTATCCTACCCTTTGTTGTCCTTGAATCTTGTGCCACTCTATCGTTTGATAATCTAGCACTTGTGTGATCGTTTTCTTGTCGGTTGAGTGATCTCTCTCGTTCTCCCGTGTTTTCCTCGTGTTCTTCCGCTCGTTCTTCGTGTTCCTCGTGAGGGATTCTCTCCAAGCGTGAAAGATCGTCAACCTAGGGTTCTACCCTACATCATCATGGTATCATGAGCCACGTTGATCACGTTATTGGAGCCCTACCCTCTTTTCTAGCTTGATTTTGTTGTTTTGTCCTAATTCGAAAATTCCCCACAAAATAGCCCCAAAATTTTTTTGTGATTTGTTAGTGTGATGAAATTTTGTTGATTTTGATCCGTGGATTTGCTTGGTTTCGAGTCGATCTAGCATCTCCCCAAGTTTCACCTCTTTCCATCCACAAAATCCATCGAATTTTGACCCCGAAATCACCCATTTCCGCCCCAAAATCGCGCAACGATTCGAGAAATCGAGAAAATCCCGACACGAGCGGTACTACCGCCCTCCTAGCGGTACTACCGCTGAGTACGGCACTACCGCCAGCCCCCGTTCAGCCGAAATAGTCGAAAAATCCCGACACGAGCGGTACTACCGCCCTCCCAAAGAAGATACTACCGACCTGGCCAGTTTCAGCCTTCAACTTTCACCATTTTCATCATAACTTTTAACTCGAACTCCGATTTGAGTGTTCTTTGGCTCGTTTGAAGCTATCGGCGTTCAAGTCCTCACCTTGGTTTCACCACCTTTTGACACCATCAAATTTTCCGAACATCGGCATCTTTGCCTAGGGCTTAAACCACATCATCCGCTATACCACCTCCACTTTCCGCTACCACATTTTCGTTTTGGTCTTTGAGAATTTGGGTTGTGGTTCCGTGTCCTATTGTGTTTCGCTATATAGAGTGCGGTTCGACGTCAACATCACCACCGCTCATCTTGACAAGGACTCATCATCATCAAGGACGGTAACCTCGGCGACATCTTTGTCATCTCTCGCAATTGCATTGATAACCACATAGCCTTACTTTTTGCGTTGCTTACCCATCGAGACTAGCCATTGAGTATTGCCAACAGCGTGACTTGTGCACCTTAGTGATCATACTCCATAGCATACATAGCATACCATAGTGGTGCATATCTTGAGATCAACTTGTGTGTCACAATGTTGTCATAGCATACACAATTGCTATCTTGGTTCGTGAAGTTTGCATAAGAAAAGAGCTCAAAAGTGAAAGAGCCACCCAAGCTTTTAAGCAAAGAGGAAGGATAAGCAAAGAGCTTATAAGCAAGAACCATAGCATCATACAACATTAAGATTGTCATATCCGATCATCTTGGATCATAGCACCGAAATATCATACATATAGCATACTTGGGATAGAGATCGTTGCATTTTTCCGAATAGGTTGTGCACAAGTTAGCGTATCCGCCTATTGTGCAATCGTGCTAGCGTCTCTCTAGTATTGTGCAACAAGAGCATTCTCGTGGTTTCCACATTTTGGCTCACTTTTGGTTTGCACAATCCCACTTATCTATTTGCGTGTGTTTCAGACTGAGATTGCAATCCGGATATTGCGAATATAAGATGAAAGCTTTATTGATCAAGGTGGGGTTACTGTGGCGCCTTTATGCAGTCGTTGAACACAAGCGAAATGCTGAAGTTGCAGCTATGGCGAACTTTTAATCTAAACAAAACCCAAGGTCTAAGCGGTGCCCTAAGGGCTGTATATATGGAGGAAGAGGAATTTCGTGGCCCTTGGTGGAGGGTCAAAATCAACCCTAACTCTTGTTTCCCCACACTCGGACTCTAAAACAGCCTATACTTAAGTATTTCGAAATTACATGGGCTGGCCCAATAATAAGTGTAGCGACACCTAGAATAGCCTATGGACGAATATTATGAAGTGGCATCTTGTATATTTCGTCCAAGGCCTCATGCACTCATTAGGGTGGCTTCAAAGTCTGGAATCATCACTTGTAACTCCGTTCTTGTTCCCCTTGCATGCCAACATCTCCATGCTTGAACTTGCTCCAAGGTTCATCTTTCTTGTCCATGGTAGGCCCTTCATTTGTAAGCAAAACAAATGTATCCAATTTAAGCAGCATCATATTCTCATGAACATTGGAATCGTTACCAAAGCGAAAGTACTTGATAATTCAATTGGCGTCTTGTGAGCTCTAGTAATTAGGTCCGTATGTATTGCGCGGGGCTGTGGGTGTAACAATGGTATTGATGTCCTCATCACGCTGCCATATACTCCAACAAGTTTAATGAACTTTTTTCCGAAACCTACTCCGGCAGGAAACACGAATCGGAAACTAAATGGATCTCAAAACAAACCTAATATGAGAAGAACTTCGGATTGGTGGTGGATATATGGTGGTGGTATATGGCGGGGGTGGTAGGGTGGTGTATATGGATATGGATCGGTGGTGGTATATGGACACGGTTGGTGGTGGTATAAGGATCGTTCGGGGGTGATGGTAGGTGGCGAGGCGATGATGATGGTGGGTGGGGCGTGACAAGCGATGACGAACCGAAACTCTAAAGACTAGGCGCTAAGACCAGCAACTAGACACGGATGCAACCGCAAATTCAACAAAGCAAAACCCTAAAAAGATTATAAAGGCTCGATTGGTTGGATATGATGAACTAACCTAATTTTTTTTGTGGCTTTTATGGACTTTAGGTATGAAAAACAGACTCGATCTAATCTAAAATTAAAAATCTCAACAACCTGAAAATTGATACCACTTGATAGAGGCAAGGTGTCCGATGTTTGATGAGATGGTGGCTATCGTTTCTGGGTCGACCTTGGGATCCCCTGACGTCGAGGCGTCGCCAATCGCTAAACCAACCAGGGTTATTGACCAGCGCCGATCAACAACGGGGCCTGTTTCCTGCGAAAGCGAAGAACAAGCAAAAACTGAGATTGCAATCCGGATATTCAATATAAGATAAAGCTTTATTGATCAAGGTGGGGTTACTTGGCCTTTTTTGATCGTTGAACACAAGCGAAATGCTTGAAGTTGCAGCTATGGCGAACTTTTAATCTAAACAAAACCCAAGGTCTAAGCGGTGCCCTAAGGGCTATATATGGAGGAAGAAATTTCGTGGCCCTTGGTGGAGGGTCGAAATCAACCTAACTCTTGTTCCCCCACATCGGACTCTAAAACAGCCTATACTTAAGTATTTCGAAATTACATGGGCCTGGCCCAATAATAAGGTGCAGCACCTAGAATAGCCTATGGACGAATATTATGAAGTGGCATCTTGTATATTTCGTCCAAGGCCTCATGCACTCATTAGGGTGGCTTCAAAGTCTGGAATCATCACTTGTAACTCCGTTCTTGTTCCCCTTGCATGCCAACATCTCCATGCTTGAACTTGCTCCAAGGTTCATCTTTCTTGTCCATGGTAGGCCCTTCATTTGTAAGCAAAACAAATGTATCCAATTTAAGCACATCATATTCTCATGAAGGAAGGGGAGAAACTATGGCCGTTTCTTGAATGGACTCAATCATCCCATCAAGAAGATGCGACTTCAACTACTCAACCCTCATTGAGCTCGTGCATCAAGCTACAAGGCGGGCATGAGTGCAAAGATGACTTCAAATATGCCAAGTACTCATCCAAGACCTCTGGTTCCCCAACAATCAAGCTAGCGCTCCTCAACATCTACATCAACCAAGCTTCCCTCAAAGCGGCGACAAGTCAAGTTACAAGAAGACATCAACAAGTTCAAATCGTCCTCCTCCTACTACAAGCAACCTCAAGCCGTGCTTCATCCTCTCTCGACCGTGAGACCATCAAGACAAGCTCCTTCAAGTGTTTCCTTGCGGCGGCGAGCCACAAGTCATCTGAATGCACCAACAAGCGCACCATGATCCTCAACGCGATGGCACATATGACTCTATGAAGGAAATGGAAGCCCTTGAGCAAGTGGCCATGCGGCAAGTGAATGAAGATGAAGATGATCAAGTCTTTTTGTGATGAGGATTGAGGCCCGCTCTCGTTGTCTCCAAGGTCTTGACTCTTCAACATCAACAGAAGAAGACCAGCGATGCCACATCTTCCACACAAAGCGCATCAATGGGCGGTCCATCAAGGTCATCATCGATGGAGGTAGTTGCCACAACTTGGCAAGTGAAGAACTATGCTCAAGCTACAATTGGTCAGAGGAAGCACCCCTACAAGGTTCAATGGCTAAGTGACTCGGCACTATCTGAATCGACATCTGGTCAAGTCTCCTTCAAAATTGGTGCTTATGAAGACACTTTGGAGTGTGATGTGGTCCCAATGACCGTTGCCACCTCCTTCTTGGTGGACCATGGCAATTGGAGTGGTGTCATCCACAATGGGCGAACAAATCACTATAGCTTCAAGATGAAAGGGAAGGAGTATGTGCTCGACCTATGTCTCCTAGTCAAGTGATAGCCGACAAGCAAGCCACATCATAGAGAAAAGAGTGAAAGTGATCCACCCAAAAGTTAGTGAGAGCCACAAGCCAAATTTGAGAGACTCTTAGCCTAGAGAAAAACCTCATTCTATTTGCCACCAAAGTGAGATGAAATGTGTGAGCACCCATCAGTGTGATGCACTTTGTCCTTGTGTGCAGGATGGAGAAACAAAAACTAACACCATTCACGAGCTACCTTTGGTGTTTCAATCTCTTTGCGGAATTTCAAGATGTTTTCCCGATGAGCTACCTCGGGTCTACCTCCTCTTGAGGCATTGAGCATCGAATCGACCTCATCCGGCGCTACCAAACAAAGCTCCATCTGAGTCAATCCGGAAGAAACCAAGGAGATTCAGCGGCAAGTACAACAACTCATCGACAAGCGGTGTCATAAAGCCTAAGCCCTTGTGCCGTTCCGGTTATTCTTGTGCCTAAGCCCGATGGAAGTTTCCGTGTTCGATTGTAGACCTATCAATACTATTACCGTTCGATATAGGCATCCCATTCCTCGCTTAGATGACATGCTTGATGAACTTAGTGGAGCCAACTTTTCTCAAAATTGATCTTAAAAGTGGCTATTATCAAATCCATACAAGAGGGTGATGAATGGAAAACTGCTTTCAAAACCAAATTTGGTTTATATGAGTGGTTAGTGATGCCTATGGGTCTTTCGGAAGCTCCGGTACTTTTTGCGTCTTATGCATCATGTGCTTCATCCTTATATTGGAGTCTTTGTTGTGGTTTACTTTGATGATATTCTTGTGTTTAGCAAAACCATGAAAGAGCACTTCAACCATGTAAAATCTGTGTTGCAAACTCTTATGAGAAAGCCTTTATGCAAATTTGAAAAAATGCACTTTTAGGTCGACAAAGTGGTTTTCTTGGGTTTGTTGTTTCTTCAAAGGGTGTCCATGTTGATGAATCTAAAATTGAAGCAATCAAAACTTGGCTAACCCACCAATTTGCAACAAGTCGAAGTTTTCTTGGTCTTGCGGGTTTCTATAAAGCTTTGTGAAGATTTTAGCACAATTGCTCCTTTGCATGCTTTGAGCAAGAAGAATACTCCCTTTGTTTGGGGAACTTTGCAATCAACCGCTTTTGATGAGCTCAAGTCTTTGCTTACTCATGCTCCGATTCTTGCTTTGCCCAATTTTGACAAAACTTTTGAGGTTCATTGTGATGCAAGTGGTGCGGAATTGGCGGAGTTTTAATGCAAAAAAACGAGCCATTGCTTATTTTAGTGAAAAACTCTCGGTGCTCAACTTAATTACCCCATCTATGACAAAGAATTGTATGCTTTAGTCGTGTGCTACATGTTTGGGAACATTACCTTAGACCGCATGAGTTTGTCATCCATACCGATCATGAAAAGCTTAAAGTACCTCAAAGGTCAAACTAAATTGAACAAGCGTCATGCCAAATGGGTGAATTCATTGAATCTTTTCCTTATGTGATCAAGTACATTAAGATAGCGAAAATGTAGTTGCAAACCTTTCAGCATAAACATGCTTGTCACTCAACTTGAGTTGAATGTTATTGGTTTTGAGCATATAAAAGACTTGTATGAGCATGATCCATCTTTGCTTCTCCTTATGCTAAGTGTTTGGCCTACGTCTTGGGAACAATATTACATCAAGGATGGTTACCTTATGAGCTAACAAACTTTGCATTCGAGTCTTCTCTTCATTTGCTCCTTTTGCAAGAGGCTCATGGAGCGGCCTCATGGGACACTTTGAATGCGACAAGACATGCCGCACTCTAACAACTACTTTTGGCCCAAGATGTTCATGACGTCTCACGCTTCACCAACCGATGCTAACATGTCAAAGCTAAGTCTAAAGCTCAATCTCATGGTCTTTACATGCCTCTTCCTATTCCATATCAACCATGGGAAGACATTAGTATGGATTTTGTACTTGGTTTGCCTAGGACTCAAAATGGCAAGGATTCCGTCTTTGTTGTTGTGGATAGATTTTCTAAAATGGCACATTTCATTCCTTGCAACAAGATGAGCGATGCTTCACATGTTGCAAATCTCTTTTGTAGAAATCTTGCGACTCCATGGCGTACCAAAGACAATCGTCTCCGATCGTGGCGTCAAGTTCTTGAGTTACTTTTGGAAGACCCTATGTGCCAAGCTGGAATCAAGCTCTTGTTCTCCTCGGCATACCATCCTCAAACCGGCGCAAGCGGGTGACGAACACACTATCCACTCTACTTGTGTCTTGATCAAGAAGAACATCAAGGAGTAGGAAGCATGTCTACCATCTGAAATCGCCTACAATCGTGCAAGACATTCAACTCCGGCAAATCCCCTTGAGGTTGTCTCGGTTTCAACCCGTTGTCCCCATTGGACATTCTAACTTCCTCTCAAGCGCACCAACATGGATGCAAGTGAGCGAGCAAGATACATCAAGAAGATGCGCGAAGATACAAGGCACACCATCGGCGCCAAGTACAAGCCAAACAAACAAGCTCACAACAAGCAACCCATCGTCTTCAACATTGGTGATCTAGTATGGCTACACCTTATGAGACCGCTTCCCCAAAAGCATAAGTCAAACTTCTCCCTCGAGCCGATGGACCTTTCAAGGTACTAGCCGCTAACGACAACGCTTACAAGATCGACATACCTCGAGACAAGTACAGCGTGGCGACATCTTCAACGTCAAGGACCTCGCAACTTTCCATGGAGATGAAGCTTTTGATCAGTCGGATCTCTCCCAAGGGGAGATGATCGGAGCATCCTTGATCATCCCCATGGACCTTCTCGCCTCACCAAGCTCAAAGGACCCATGGCGGAGCACGAGCTCGAGCTCTGAGACAAGGTGACTTCTCTCCTTAGTGAAATATCATATGACCCTCTCGAGACATGGCTACTACCTCAATCCGGAATGTTGTGCATGCTTAGGTACCAAGGAACCAACCTAGGAGAAGCTACAGCTCAAGATGGACACCAAGAGCAAGAGGAAGAACTGCGAGTCCGGGGGCGGTATACCGCTCAAGCCAAGCGGTACTACTTTGAGGAGCCAAATACTACCGCTCCATCAACCTACTTCAAAACCGACACTCCGGGATCCGAGGCAGGCGTGGGCGTACTACCGCTCAAGATAAGCGGTACTACTTGAAGCCTACCGCCCTAAGTACTACCGGCAGTACTACCGCCATGAAACAAAGTACTACCGCCTGCTGCGTCAGCGTTTGGGCAGGCCCATGTACTCGTTCGCTAACTTACCCCTTGGAGGTCCTAGGCGATAAATAGACCTTCCCTCATCCTTTCTAGGGTTAGCTTTGGATTTGCTCATATTTGGTGTGAGAGCCTTTGCTCATCCACTTGGCTACTTCTCCTTGAGATCAGGACCTCTATGGAAAGATCCCCAAGATTCAAGACCCCTCCTGGGTGGACCCTCAAGACCTCCTCTCGGAAAAACGGCTACCTGTATCCTACCCTTTGTTGTCCTTGAATCTTGTGCCCTCTATGCGTTTGATAATCTAGCACTTGTGTGATCGTTTTCTTGTCGGTCAGTGATCTCTCTCGTTCTCCCGTGTTTTTCCTCGTGTTCTTCCGCTTCGTTCTTCGTGTTCCTCGTGAGGATTTTCTCCAAGCGTGAAAGATCGTCAACCTAGGGTTCTACCTACATCACCTTCTTTGTTGAGGTAAACCTAAAACAAAGTCCATAGATATATCCTCCCAAGGAAAACTAAGCGCGGCAAGGCATATATAAACCATGAGGATTGAGTCGTGACTTAGCTTTTTGACATGTAGTGCAGCGAGCAACAAAGCGCTCAACATCCGTCTCATCTTTGGCCAAAAGAAATGTGTAGCAAGTGTATCCTCCGTCTTCTTGGCGCCAAAGTGTCCCATTAATCCTCCTCCATCGCCTCCTGCAACAACAAAAGGCGAGCTAGCAGGAATGCAAGCTTGTTAGCCGGAACCAAAACCATCATTAATAACGAACTTGTTCCATGTTCTTCCTTCTTTCTTGATGAGGACATCAATACCATTGTTAACCCAGCCCTCTGCTACATATCTTGGACCAATTACTAGAGCTCGCGCGCCAATTAAATTATCGGTACTTTCGTTTCTTGGTAATGATTCTAATGTTCATGAGAATATGATGCTGCCTCAATTGGATACATTTGTTTTGCCTACAAATGAAGGCCCTAGCTTGGAGAAGGATGGACATTGGAGCAAGAACAAGCATGGAGATAATGCCATGCAGAAGGGAACAAACGGAGTTACAAGTGATGATTTCGGGACTTTGAAGCCACCATAATGGGTGCATGAAGCCTTGGACGAAATATACAAGATGCTACTTCATAAATGTCGTCCGAGGCTATTCTAGGTGCTACGTCACCTTATTATTGAGCCAGGCCATGTAATTTCGAAATACTTAAGTATAGGCTGTTTTTAGAGTCCGTATGTGGGAAACAAGAGTTAGGGTTGATTTGGACCCCTCACCAAGGGCCACGAAATTCCCCCTCTTCCTCCAATATACAGCCCTTAGGGCACCGTTTAGACCTTGGGTTTTGTTTAGATTAAAGTTCGCCATAGCTGCAACCCGCGTGCCGTTTGTGTTCACGACCGGACAAAGCGTCAGAACCCACCTTGATCAATAAAGCTTTCATCTTATATTCTAATATCATTGCAATCTCGTTTCTTGCTTGTTCTTCGTTTGCTCGGAAAGCAGGCCCTCGTGGTCGGTTGATCGTGCTCGGCGTGGTCAATAACCCTCGGAAGTTGGTTTAGCGATTGCTAAAGTGACGTCTCGCCGATCGTAGTCGGATCGTCAAATTGACTCCCAGAAGCGATAGCCACCATCTCCTTGAAACATCGGACACCTTTGCCTCTATCATTTACAATTGCATTACATCTTTAAAATCAGCATCATGCACATATTGATCTTTGATGGTCTCCAAACCAAATATTTTGAAGTAAAGTTGTGAAAGCATAGTATAGCGACGAGACAAAGCATCAGCAATAACATTTTCTTTACCCTTCTTGTGTTTAATGACATAAGGGAAAGTCTCAATGAATTCAACCCATTTAGCATGTCTCGATTCAATTTAGCTTGACTTTTAATATGTTTCAAGATTCATGATCGAATGTATAACAAATTCTTTGGGCCATAAATAATGTTGCCATGTCTCTAAAGTCGAACAAGAGCATATAATTCTTTGTCATAAGTAGAATAGTTCAGACTAGGCCCCTCAATTTTTGGAAAAGTATGCAACAGGTTTGCCATCTTGTAATAACACACCTCTAATCCAATTCCACTAGCATCACATTCAAGCTCAAAAGTCTTATTAAAGTCGGGAAGTTGGAGTAAAGGGCATGTGTCAACTTATCTTTCAATATCGTGAAGGCTTCTTCACGTGCGGTACCCCAAACAAAAGGCACATCCTTCTTTACAAGCTCATTGAGAGGTGCAGCAATGGTGCTAAAGTCTCTCAAGCGCTATAGAAACCAGCGAGTCCAAAAAACTCCTCACTTGTGTGACCGTTTTGGGCTGCCAACTCTCAATAGCTTCAATCTTGGCTTTATCAACTTCAATTCCACGTGGAGTAACAACATAGCCAAAAAAGATCTTAGGTGCAAAGGTGCACTTCCAAAGGTTACCAAACAAGCGTGCATCACGTAGAGCATTAAAAACAACACGTAAATGTTCCAAATGTTCTTCAAAGATTTGCTATAAATCAGTATATCATCAAAGTAAACTACCAAATCGTCCAATGAAAACCGCAAACCTTCGTTCATTAATCTCATGAAAGTACTAGGTGCATTAGTTAACCCAAAGGCATGACTAACCACTCATATAATCCAAACTTAGTTTTAAATGCCGTTTTCCATTCATCTCCCAATTTCATACGAATTTGATGGTATCCACTCATAAATCAACTTTGGAGAATATTGTAAACCACTCAATTCATCAAGCATATCATCTAGCCTAGGAATAGGATGGCGATACGAATAGTAATATTATTAATGCCTCTACAATCAACACACATCGCGACTACCATCCTTTTTAGGCACTAGTATAATAGGAACAGCACAAGGACTAAGAGATTGCGTATATAACCTTTGTCGAGCAGCTCACATGCTTGGCGCATAATCTCCCGTCTCCTCTGGATTGTGCGGTATGGTGCGCGGTTGGGTAGCGATGCAGGGAGTTAAGTCAATTTGATGCTCAATCCCTCGAATAGGTGGTAATCCGGTGGCGTCTTGTGGGAAGGCGTCGGTGAACTCTGCAAAATGTTAGTGAAGCAGGGGCAAAGAGGAAAACCGTCCTCGAATGAAAATAATGCCTCTTTGCACACAAAAGCATAGCAAACAGATTTGCTAGAATCTAGCTCATCAATATCAGATTTGGTGGCAAATAAACATGCACTTTTAGTTTAATTTCAGAAGCAACATTAGATGGTTTATTATTAGGCTTCATTTGTTGCTCAAATTCTTTTAACAATCTGATTTTCACTCTTATTTTCTCCTGTTTTGCTTTATTAGCTCTATTAATATCATCTTTCAAAATGGAATCGAGAGTCATAGGAAGCAAAGTAATATTTTTATCCTTGTGAACAAGAGTATCTTGATTGTTTCTACCATGGTGTTGCAAATTTTATCAAATTGCCATGGTCTACCAAGTAATAAAGAACATGCTTGCATAGGTACCACATCACAATCAACATAATCAGCATATGTAGAGATACTAAAATACACCGACAGTCGTGTTACCTTAACCTTGCTTGTTGTTGAACCATTGGATGTATGGATGTGGATGTGGTCTTGTGGTGAGAAAGCTTCTCCACCATATCCATGCTAACCAAGTTGTTGCAGCTCCTCCATCTATGATGGCCTTGAATAGAGCGTTCCTTCACAACTCCTTTGTATGGAACAAGTTATGCCTCTGATTTTGCTCGCTTGTGTAACCTGCACACTCAAAACCGTTGAGCAACTAAACATTCATACACATCGGCATCTTGACAGCCATGTATTGCGTCTCATGATCCGAATCATCTCCACGTGTTCTTCATGTGTAATAAGAGCCAAAGTCTCTTCGTCATAGTCACTAAGCGGACTCATACCCACCATCCTCGTAGCAATCATCCGTTGAGATTGGCATTCTCTGTAAAATGTCCTCTTCCCTTAAGACGACAAATAATATCACTTGTGTGCCTGTTGGCGCCATGGAAGAAGAAGAGCTACGTGTAGCCCAGGTGTGCTCTTGGCGGATAGTGGTGGTTGTGCCCTTTCTTGTATCACGGTTGGAGGTGGCAGCCGCGGAGGTGCGGTGTAGTAGAGCGTGTGGAAGTAGATGATGCCGTGGTGTCCATGATGAAGGTGACCTGCGGAAAAAGTTAGTCGCGCCAAGGACGGATCCACGCACTTCACGTTCAGCTTTACAAGCAAGATGGAATAATCGAGTGATATTATTATAATCCTTGAGTCTAGAATGGTCGAATCTCTCTATTTAATCCACCGAAAGCGTGCAAGCATAGCTTCATTCTCCTCAACAATACCACATATAATCAAGCCAGCTGATAATATTCTTCTACGAATTTTTCCTTGTCTTAACGCTGCAATTTTGAAGTAATTCACGTTGATAATATGGTGGAACCAACAGTCATAGCAGTTTTCAAAGCAGCCCAAGTAAATGGAACAGGATATAATCTACAATGTTCGACCACCAAACACATACAAAGCTAGTGAAAGCACATCTGACGCAGGAACCGTCTCTCCTCGGGATATTGTAAACATTAAATCGTTGTTCAGTTTCTAACTCCCAAGTAAGATATATATCAGGAACATATCTACCCTCAAATGGTGGAATATTCAATTTCAGTTTAGGGAGATGGTCATGATCTTACTGAAGGGAACACGAACATTGCCATTATTTGCATGTGGGCGACACAGTGGTTGTGGGCTGGTGTAACTATTGATGTTGATCAACCATCCTCGTAACTCCTCCATAATCACCTCCCACTGGGCGGAGACGAATATCAATGACGGACGTTGTGAGGACCCAAAGCTCGGCGGAGGGCCTTAAACGCGATGTGGAGTATCCTTTTGGTATAAGAGTCTTAGGTTGCCACCGGTTGGTGGTTAGGCTGAAATTCATTAACTTGATCGGTTTGTTTGACGCCTAATTGATCTATCTTTCATGGCTCTTCAAATCTAAGCAACTTCCATCCATCATCATTTGTTGAAACTTATCATGTACGCTTGTGTCATGTTTCCCGTTGATCCCAAACATGAATCCTGATGGTTAGCAAATAGGAAAAACAAGAATATATTGAAAGGACAACTAGGAATGTGGTGTGGTTGGTGGACGTCTAATCCGTAACAAATCTCAAATTTCTTACAAGTTCTTTCCCATGCGGTATCGGCCATGTAGTCAAAACTCTCAAACTTGGATAAGCGATTAACAAGGGGAGAGTCAAGATACGATTATGTATGTGGTGGGAAGGTTATAGATGGTACAAAAGAATTAACAATTTAATCAATTCGAAAATGGCAAAAGTTGAAATAAAGGACTCAACCATATGAAGTTCTTGGTTGGTTAGGGGTGGAACCGGTGGTGGAGGCGGTAGAAATAAAAATCGGTGGTAAAAGGAAAACACCGGAATTTTTTTCGTTTTTTATGCACTTTTCGTGGCTCTTTTTGAGAAAAACCTAAAAATGGCGTGCCAAACTCAGGTCAAATAATTCCAAGCAAACCCAAATTTGAAACCAATTTTTTATTGGGAACCCAAAAGGCTTTAAGGCTTAGGTAAAAAAACTTTCTAATCTTGAAAGCTAAAAACTAAACAACCTAAAATAAGGATAAGGCCAAATTTTTTTGAAATGGCGTTTTCGGAAATTTTGGGCCCTAAGCGGAGGGTTTCGGCTTTTTATTGAAACCTAAACCAAGGAAACACGGAACGGAAACAAATGGACAAAAAACAAACCTAATTGAAAGGAATTCGGAATTGGTGGTGATATAAGGTGGGGTATATGGCGGTTTAGGTGTTATAGGAATGGATGGTGGTGGATATGGCACATTGTGTTATTACGTTGGGCCCGGGTGATTAGGGGGAGGAATTTGTGGCCCGGTGGGGTGAAATATACCCAACTTGTCAAAACTGGCCTAAAACCAGCCTAACAGATTTCCGAAATTAACAAAGGGCCCCTAAAAAGTTACAAACCTAGAATTGGTTGGAATATTATGAATAACTAATTTTTGTGGCCTTTTTATGGCTTTAAAGGTTGGAACAACTTGAATCCTTCTTGCCCTTAAAAATCTCCAGCAACCAAAATCTTGATTACCCCATTTGAAGAAACAAAGGTTCCGATTTTCCATGAAATTGGAATGTTACGGAAGTCGAAACCTTGGCGTCCAACTCTGAGCGTTTGAACGCGGCTTGGTGTAAACCAATGGGTTATTGACCCCACGCCCAAACTCCAACGAAGAATTTTCCTTCCGGCAAGGAAAACAACGGAAACTAAATTGGAATCCAAAACAAATAAATGAAAGCTTTTTTGGATAAGGTGGGGTTATGGCAGGTTGTAGCGGTGTGAAAAAGGAATCTGGTGGATATTGGCAGTTGGGTTTTAATTAAACAAACCCAGGTCAAGGGTGTTAAGGGGCGAAGGGGAAGAGAATTTCGGTGGCCGGTGGTCCAGAAATTCAAACCTAACTCCTTGCCCACAACACGGATCAAAACCAGCAACCCTTAAGATTTCAAATTAATTGGGGTTGGAATAATAAATGTGGCACGGACCTTTAGGAATAAGCCTATTAACCGAAAATATTATGGAATGGAAATCTTGTAATTTGGGCCAAAGGTTCATGAATAGGGTGGCTTCGTTTGGAATCACCTTGAACTCCGTTCTTGTTCCCCTTGCATGCCAAACATTCCAGTTAATTGCCCGGGCACTTTCGCCAGGAGGCCCTTTTTGGGAAGCAAAAAACAAAAATGGTTAATCCAATTTAAGAGAAACTTTATTTCAATGGGAACTTGGAATCGTTAACCAAGAAGCAACGAAATTCAATTGGCGCTTTAACTCAAAAATTAAGCGGTTGTAAGGGCGAATTTGGGGAAAATTTGGTTTGGAGTCAAATCAACCTCCTTCCCAACAAGGTTTAAAAGAATTTTTTTCGAAATTACTCCGGCCCAAAAAAGGAATGGAACCTAAATGGCCTAAAACAAATAATTATGGAAGTTGGATTTGGTATATTTGGTGGTTATGCACTTTAGGGTGGTTAAATTGGAATATCTTGGTAATCCGCTTGGTTTTGGATAAATCTCATTGGGCTTGAATTGGTCCAGGCATTTTTGGTCCGGTGGCCCTTCAATTTGAAGCAAAACTGAAATTAAAAGACTACCAAGAACCAGGAACTTAACCAGAAACGAAAGAACTTAAATTCAACGCAAACCCTAAAAGGGATTATGCAAAGGGGCTGATTGGGGTTGGATTGATGAACTAACCCAAAATTTTGCTTTTTTGGAAACCTTTGGAGGAAAACGAATCGGAAACTAAATTCTAAAAAAAAATTAGAAGAACTTGGATTGGTAATTGGTGGGGAAAGGTGGTCCGGGTGTTTAATGGATGGTGGTTTATCGGTTTTTATAAGGATCGATTGGCGGGATGGATCGCGTATGAGGCGGTGCGGCCTTACAATCGGCTAAACCAACTTAGGGTTAAGACCGCAACTAAGACCACGAGGGCCTTTTCCCAAAGCAAAACCAAAAAGATTTGCAACCGGATTTGGAATATGATGAACTTTAAATTTTTGTGGGGTTTGTGGCCCTTTATGGCAGTCGTTAACACAAAAGCGAAAAATTGGCAACCGAAAATTGCCACTTATGGGCAACCTTTTTAATTCTAAACAAAACCCAGTCTGGCGTCCCTAGGCGTCTTAGGGGGGAGAATTTCGTCCCGGGGAGGGCGAAATCAACCCAACTTTTTCCCCACAACGGAACCAAAACAAGCCCATATTAATATTTAAAATTACAATGGGGCCTGGCCCAATTTAAAAGGAATTGCACGAATTGCCTATGGCGAATTTTAATTCAAACGGTTACGTCCCAAGGGCTTATATATTAGGGGGTTTCGTCCCTTTGGAATCATCAACTTTAACTCCTTTGTTCCCCACAACAACTCTCAGCCTTAACTTTAAGGTTATTTCTTTCCATGGTGGCCCTTAATTGTAAGCAAACCAAATGTATCCAATTTAGAACATCATATTCTCCAATAACCATTGGGTGGTTCCAAAGGGAAATACTTGTAATTCCTTCGTTCTTGTGACTCTAGTTAATTGGTCCAAGTTCACTTTTTGTCATGGTAGGCCTTCATTTGTGCCAATTATCCAATTTAAGAATTTTCTCAAACCTTAATCGCAAGAAACCGAAATCGAAATTAAATTGGCTCAAACAAACCATATGAAAACTCGGGGGGTGGGTGGAAAATGGTTGTGTTATCACGTGGTTAACGGTTTAAGTAAATATGGAAAGGAATCGGTTGGTTAAAACAAACCAATTGGGTTGGTTGGTTGGATAAGGTTGGAAGGCGGTGGTGGTAGGTGGGAATGGATATGGTCGGTGGGGTATGGACCAGGGTGGATGGACGAACCGGGAAATCAAAGACTGGCGCTAAAGAACCAGCCAAACCTAGACACCCGGAAAGCGATGCAACATAAATTCAACAAAGCAAAACCCTAAAAAGATTATGCAAAGGCTCAGATTGGTTGGATATGATGAACTAACCCTAAATTTTTTTTGGCTTTTTTGGACTTTAGGTATGAAGAACAGACTCGATCTAATCTCGAAAACTGTAAAAATCTCACGAGCAACCTTGAAAATCTGATACCACTTGATAGAGGCAAAGGTGTCGATGTTTGATGAGATGGTGGCTATCGTTTACGTGAATCGACCTTGGCGATCCGACTCTGAGCGTCTGAGGCGTGCCTTGCAATCAAACCAACTTCGAGGGTTATTGACCACGGAACAATCAACGACCACGGGGCCTGTTTCCTGGAGCAAGCGAAGAACAAGCAAAAACTAGATTGCAATCGGATATTGCGAATATAAGATGAAAGCTTTATTGATCAAGGTGGGGTTACGTGGCCTTTATGAGTGTTGAACACAAGCAATCTTGAAGTTGCACTATATGAACTTTAATCTAAACAAAACCAAGGTCTAAGGTGCCCTAAGGGCTGTATATATGGAGGAAGGAATTTCGTGGCCCTTGGTGGAGGGTCAAAATCAACCTAACTCTTGTTCCCCATCGGACTCTAAAACAGCCTATACTTAAGTATTTCAAAATTACATGGGCCTGGCCCAATAATAAGTGGAGGCACCTAGAATAGCCTATGACGAATATTATGAAGTGGCATCTTGTATATTTCGTCCAAGGCCTCTGCACTCATTAGGGTGGCTTCAAAGTCTGAATCATCACTTGTAACTCCGTTCTTGTTCCCCTTGCATGCCAACATCTCCATGCTTGAACTTGCTCCAAGGTTCATCTTTCTTGTCCATGGTAGGCCCTTCATTTGTAAGCAAAACAAATGTATCCAATTTAAGCAGCATCATATTCTCATGAACATTGGAATCGTTACCAAGCGAAAACTGATAATTCAATTGGCTGCTGAGCTCTAGTAATTGGTCCGTATGTATCAGGCGAGGGCTGTGGGTGTAACAATGGTATTGATGTCCTCATCACTGCCATATACTCCAACAAGTTTAATGATTTTTTTGAAACCTACGGCAAAAACACGAATCGGAAACTAAATGGATCTCAAAACAAACCTAATATAGAAGAACTTCGGATTGGGGTGGATATATTGGATAGGCGGGTGGTGGTAGCGGTGGTAGTATATGGATATGGATCGGTGGTGGTATATGGACACGGATTGGTGGTGGTATAAGGATCGATTCGGGGGTGATGGTAGGTGGCGGGCGATGATGATGGTGCGGGTGGTGACAATGATGGACTGAAACTCTAAAGACTGGCGCTAAGACCACAACTAGAACGCGATGCAACATAAATTCAACAAAGCAAAACCCTAAAAGATTATGCAAAGGCTCAGATTGGTTGGATATGATGAACTAACCTAAATTTTTTGTGGCTTTTTATTGGACTTTAGGTATGAAGAACAGCTCGATCTAATCTCAAAAACTTAAAATCTCCAGCCCAAAATTGATAACCACCTTGATTAGAAAAGGCAAAGGTGTCGATGTTGATAAGGTGGCTATCGTTTCTGGAGTCGATCTTGCATCCGACTCTGACGTCCCTTACGTCAGACCCATGGAATGCTAAACCAACTTGAGGGTTATTGCCCAGAACCGATCAAGACCACGAGGGCCCTGCAGCAAGCAAAACAAGCAGAAACTGAAGATTGCAATCCGGAATGCGAATATAAGATAAGCTTATTGATCAAGGTGGGGTTAACATGGCTTTATGCAGGTCGTTACACAGCAGAAAATGCAGGAAGTTAGCAGTATGCGAACTTTAATCTAAACAAAACCAAGGTCTAAGCGGGCCCTTTTGGGTGGTATATATAGAAGAGGGAAGTGCCCTTTAGCGATCAACCCTCTGCCTCCAAGGACTTAAAAAGCCATACTTAAGTATTTCAAATTAGGGCCCCAATAATAAGGTCCCACCCAGAAAAGCCAGAGAAATTATAAGTTCCCTCGTAAGCAACTCAAGCTCTAGACCTCACAAGCAATCCCTCACTTTACTCGCGTCCCCTTGCCATACCACTCCATCAACCTCCCAAGGCCATCTTTCTTGCCAAGTGGCCCTTCATTGGCAAACAAATGTACAATTAAAACAATTTCAGAACATTGGTCGTTCAAAGTACTTATAACAAGGGCGTCTTACAAGGGCCATGTGGAGGGCTGTGGGTGTAACAATGGTATTGATGTCCTCATCACGCTGCCATATACTCCAACAAGTTTAATGAATTTTTTTCGAAACCTACTCGGCAAGGAAACACGAATCGGAAACTAAATGGATCTCAAAACAAACCTAATATGAGAAGAACTTCGGATTGGTGGTGGATATATGGTGGTGGTATATGGCGGTGGTGGTAGCGGTGGTAGTATATGGATATGGATCGGTGGTGGTATATGGACACGGATTGGTGGTGGTATATGGATACGGATTCGGGCGGTGATGGTAGGTGGCGAGGCGATGATGATGGTGCGGTGGCGTGACAAGCGATGACGAACTCGAAACTCTAAAAGACTAGGCGCTAAGACCAGCAACTAGACACGGCGATGCAACATAAATTCAACAAAGCAAAACCTAAAAAGATTATGCAAAGGCTCAGATTGGTTGGATATGATGAACTAACCTAATTTTTTGTGGCTTTTCGTGGACTTTAGGTATGAAGAACGGACTCGATCTAATCTCGAAAACTGTAAAAATCTCACGAGCAACTGAAAATCTGATGCCACTTGATAGAGCAAAGGTGTCGATGTTTCGATGAGATGGTGGCTATCGTTTACGTAGGTCGACCTTGGCGATCCGACTACGAGCGTCGAGGCGTCGCGCTTATGTCGCTAAACCAACTTCGAGGTTATTGACCACGCAGACACGATCAACGACCACGAGTGCATTTCCTGCGAGCAAGCGAAGAACAAGCAAGCTGAGATTGCAATCCGGATATTGCGAATATAAGATGAAAGCTTTATTGATCAAGGTGGGGTTACGTGGCGCCTTTATGCAGTCGTTGAACACAAGCGAAATCTGCGAAGTTGCAGCTATGGCGAACTTTTAATCTAAACAAAACCCAAGGTCTAAGCGGTGCCCTAAGGGCTGTATATATGGAGGAAGAGGAATTTCGTGGCCCTTGGTGGAGGGTCGAAATCAACCTAACTCTTGTTCCCCACATATCTGGACTCTAAAACAGCCTATACTTAAGTATTTCGAAATTACATGGCCTGGCCCAATAATAGGTGGCAGCACCTAGAATAGCCTATGGACGAATATTATGAAGTGGCCTCTTGTATATTTCGTCCAAGGCCTCATGCACTCATTAGGGTGGCTTCAAAGTCCTGGAATCATCACTTGTAACTCCGTTCTTGTTCCCCTTCGCATGCCAACATCTCCATGCTTGAACTTTGATAGAGGCAAAGGTGTCCGTCTTCGATGAGATGTGGTTTTCGCTTGGAGAATCGACTTTGCGATCCGACTCTGAGCGTCCGAGGACGTCGGCTATATGCGCTAAACCAACTCGAGAGGTTATTGACCACGCGAACACGATCAACGACCACGAGTGCATTTCCTGCGAGCAAGCGAAGAACAAGCAAAAGCTGAGATTGCAATCTGGATATTGCGAATATAAGATGAAAGCTTTATTGATCAAGGTGGGGTTACTGGCGCCTTTATGCAGTGTTGAACACAAGCGAAATGGAAGTTGCAGCTATGGCGAACTTTTAATCTAAACAAAACCCAAGGTCTAAGCGGTGCCCTAAGGGCTGATATATGGAGGAAGAGGAATTTCGTGGCCCTTGGTGGAGGGTCCAAATCAACCTAACTC